>JAQZBX010009118.1:0-15663 GCA_029593785.1 Cabassous unicinctus
GTCAGCGTGCTTGGGCTGGGGAACTCGGAGGGCTGGGAGGCTTGGAGGCGGGGATGACAAGCTTGGGTCAGAGGAGACTGATGGCTAGGGCCATGGAGCCGGAGGACAGAGGTCCCGGCCTTCTGGAGTAGTGCTGTCCTTCAGCACTTTCTGCCAGGATGGAAATGTTCTAGATCTGCACCACATCGAGCAAACAGCCTCATGTGCCTCGTGGCTACTGTAGTGTGAGGCTCTGGACGGTGAGGGGCAGGCAGAAGAGAACAGGGGACTCAAAAGCCTCACCTGCACGTCCCACTGGGACAGGGGGCCCAGCCCAGGGCCACCCTGTCCCTCAGCTCGCCCCGACCAGACCCCTGACAGGCCTGCCCCCTGCCCCAGCCTGCCTGCCCCAGCCCGTGTCCCTGGATACCGGGGTCTATTTGAAGACTGCACTACCTGTTGGCCTGCTAGTGTGCCTCTGCCTGACCCAGGCTTTCGGCTACCGGCTCCGGAGGGTCATTGCAGCCTTCTACTTCCCCAAGGTGTGCCCTTCCCCAGACCACTCGACCTCTGACATACATACACACACACACACACACACACACACACACACGCCAGCCCATATCCAGCTCCCTACCAACCCCAGCCTTTGGGGGGGGTGCCTTCCCCCTTTGTATGGCCACTATCACTGACCCCTCTCCCTGTCCTCAGCGAGAGAAGCAGCGGATCCTGTTCCTCTACAATGAGCTACTGAGGAAGAGAGCAGCCTTCACCAAACTGAGGAGGGCTGCTATTGTGAGGCGGGCACAGCAGCAGAGGGCTCCAGTAAGTCCAGGCCTGTGCGCCTGCCGGCTCACAGCTGGGTCTCAGAACTGGGCAGAGAGGGGGCCTCTCCCTTCAGTCCACCCAGCACCCACCACTGGTCCCAGGCCTACTTGAGCTCAGTGAGTTCTGACATAATGCACAGCTCCTGGGGGGCAGGGCTGTGTCCATCTCTGTACCCCAGGATCCAGCCCAGCTTGCTATCCTCAGTGGACCATCAGGAAGCAGGCAGAAAAGGGAAGTCTGATTTGACCCGGACAGAGGAAAGCAAGAAGGGCTCACTAGAAACAGGAGACCCAAGGCAAAGCCACAGGTGCTACTGAGAGGTCTGCAGACTCCAGAGGCTCAGTGGGGTTCAGAGGAGGAGGAAGCAGGCAGGCTGGGGGCCAGGAAGGCCTGGTGAATGGGCACATGGTATACAGAAAGCACATGGAGTCAGAAGATCTGGGTTCCAGTACACACTCCAACTATTAGGCTGTGTGACCCTGGCCAAGCGCCTCATGGGGCCTCAGAATGGGGAGACTGGGCCAATCCATAAGGCCTGCTCCCTAGAGGTGAGTATAGAGGGGTGGTCAGGTGTGGGGCTGGCACCAGAGAGCATGGGTTTGAAACCTGGCTCCTCCACTCACCATGACAGCTGTGTGACCCTGAGCACTTACTTAACCTCTGTGCCTTGGCTCTTCCCTTCTGTAAAATGGGTTAACCTTCTCCATTTGTTGTTGTGAAGATTAAACGTGTTCACATAGACAAAACACTGTCACGGTGCTGGCATGCAGCTAGTGCTGTGTCAGTTGTCACTGCGTGGCCCTGTGTAAGTGACCAGCTCTTCAGGCATCAGTTCTCAGCTGCCAAAGAGATGATGCCAATAACAATATCTACCGTAAATGTTGTTTGAATTGGGTTGATTTTCTTATAGTTCTCAGTAAAGGGCCCAACATTGTGGCAGCCATTCTAATTGAATTCAGCCCTAACAAAGCTCCTAAAAGTGAGGGGCTGTTGTTTGTTTGTTTGTTTGTTTGTTTTTGAGGTACTGGAGATTGAACCCGGGACCTTGTATTTGGGAAGCCGGCAATCAATCACCAAGCCACATGGGCTTCCCTGAGTTGTTGGGTTTTTTTTTCTTGTTTGTTTTGCTTGTTGTTTGTCTTTTTCACATGGCACCAAGAACTGAACCCAGGATCTCATGCAGGAGGCAGGCACTCAATTGCTTGAGCCAAATCTGCTCCCCTTGAGCCACATCTGCTCCCCAGGAGACTGTTTTGCTCACCTTTTTGTTCCAGTGCCTAAATCTCCCAGAGGCCCCATAGCATAGCACACAGTAGGGCTGAATGACTGCCTGATGAGCAAACAAACATGCTACGACTCCCCCACCCAGGTCTGAGGTAAACTGGATGTTGATGGACAGATGGAATGTAGGCAACACTCATTCTAGGCTGAGGGAACAGAATGTGCAGAGACTTAGAGTCCAAAGGAAATGCCAAGGGCCAGAGTGGGTCTAGGAAGAAACTGGCACAGAAGAGGCAGTGTTTGGGGAGGGGTAAGGTGGAGCAGAGGCTAGAAAGGACCAGATTATGAAAGGTTCTGAAGGCCAAGCCCAGGAGTTCTGCCTTTGTCTGGCAGGCCATGGAAGCCCTGGAGTTTCTTGAGCAAGAGAGTGACTTGGTAAGGTGGCCTGAGGTTCTCAGAAGACTGCCCGGCAATTGTGTGGCGAGAGGTGGAGAGAACAGAATGATTTGGGCTTGCTGCTTGGAATCAGGTCCAGCCCGGATTTGACTCTCTTCTAGCTGTGTGCCTTTGAGAAAGTCCTTTAACATTTCTGAAGTTCACTTTTCTCATCTGTAAAATGGGGTTACAACAGTGATAGTTTTATCTGTCCTACTCACTTGTAGGTCTCACTGTGAGAACCAAATAAGCTGATTTATAGGAAAGTGTAAATGATAATTGTTGCAGTAACTGGCTGGAAGACGGTCTGTATCCTCCCACTCTCCATCACATCAGAGGAGAGAAGGGAGACCCTCTAGAACTCACCTCTATAGCACCCCGGGTCTCCAGGGGTCTTTTTCACCCACCAACCTCCTCCAACATGCCGGCCACCATCAGGCCTTGGGGCTTCAGACAAGTAGCACTGTCCAGGCCCCCTCGCTCCCTACCTGGTTCTAAAGCCCTCCTCGCCTCCCCACAGCGCCACCACCTGGCGGACTACCTGCAGCGCCGCTGCCTCGTCCTGCGCCTCTGGCTGCGCCGGCGCTGCGTCGTGTGCCGGGCACCGGAAACGCCTGGGGCCTACGTGTGCCCGACGCCGGGCTGCGAGGCCGTGTACTGCCGGTCGTGCTGGGACGACATGCGGCAGCGGTGCCCGGCCTGCACGCCCCGCGAGGAGCTTTCCTCCTCCGCCTTCAGCGACAGCAACGACGACGCGACCTACGGGGAGTGAAGGGCCGCCCTGCCCGCTCTCGCGTCCGCTCCTTCCGGTTGAATAAAACGCCTAGAACGCTTCTGGGGCCGCGCTTCCCGGGGGTGGGTGGGCGTGGGGGTGAGCAGTGGGGAGGGCTGGCCCTAGCGAAGCTGCGAGGGAGGTTGTGCCAACAACTCCTGACGGGCCAGGACACGGGAGACTGAAGACCGCGCTCCGCAGAGGTGGAAAATGAGGGGTGGTAGGAGGACTTTCAGAGCGAGGACATTCCATAGGGTATGGAACAGTGCCTGCTGGGTGGGGTCACACGAAGCGTACATACGGGGTCTCGTGATGGGTTCACTACCGGGCAGAGAGGGTGACTGCTTTGGGAAGATTATAGTTTACCATACCAGCCATACATTCTCTCCCCTCCGGGGAGGTCTTAACCTTTTAACTTATGCCCAGGTCACGCAGGCGGCTATGTGCTGAGGACTTGGGGGGCCCTGCGTTCCCACAGGAGGGGTCCCAGCCCGGGGTCAGGTGGAGGGGCCATGCCCAAGCCGGTGGCACGAGGCCCCAACTGCGACTCGCAGCTTCCGCGCAGCAGAGCTGCGGGAAGAGGCTGTGCGCAGCGGCGCAGGCGGAGTCCGGCCTCTTTAGGACCCGGAGCGGGGCGGGGGCGGGGCGAGGCGGGGGCGGGGCCTGGCACCGGCCTGGTGGGCGGGGCGAGGGCGGGGCCTGGGCGCGGCGCAGCTCGGCGGGGTGCGCGGAGCTCACCCCTCCGCCCGGGCTGGTCCGGCGCGCGGCCCCGCACCTGCTGCCCTCCCCTTCCCGGGGCACCGCGGCCATGCGGCTGGCGTTGCTCTGGGCCCTGGGGCTCCTGGGCGCCGGCAGCCCTCTGCCCTCCCGGCCGCTCCCAAATAAAGGTGAGTCCCGGACGCCAGTGGGCCGGGGGCCGTCTGGGCGGAGGCGCGGGCAGTGGGAGGCTCTGGAGCCCCGGGCTGGGCTCGGCCGGAGCCCGTGGGAGAGCCCGCGCGCGCGCGGTGCGCCCGGGTCCGCTGTCCTGGCCCGCGGGGCCAGCGCCCTGGCGATGGCTGGAGAGGGAGGAGGGAGGATGCTGGCGCTCCCCGCCGGGTCGGTCATCTGCGTGGTCCCGCGGACGCTTCCAGACTCCAGGATCAGGCACCGAGGGCCCCGGCCGGCGCCCCTTCAGGACCGTGGGAGAGGGTCGCTGCTCCCCAGGACTGACGTCTTGCTGCTCTGGGGCCTAGCCGACCGTTCCACCCGGTGCCAGGGCCCCGAGTGGACACGGCTCTTAGGCTTTGGCGAAGAGGGTTCTTCCCGCCCCTCATCCCGGGCCTGGGCAGCCAGGCACCCTCGCCTTGGTGCTGATGCCACCAGAAGCATGACTGAGGGAGGGGCCCCGGGAGGAGCCAGGAGAGAGGAGAATTGGCCAGGAAAGAGGCCGGGACACCAGCTCCTCCTTGGAACTTTCACTTCCCGCTGCTGTCTTGGGCCAGGGGCCGAGAGGGCAGGCGGGGGTGGAGTGTCCGGAGAGGAGAGAGGGCCGTGGGGAGGAGGGCGGGGAGGAAGCGGGGGCTGTGGGGAGCGGGTGTGCCTGACTGGCATGAGGGTGTTTAGGGAGGCGGGGTGTTTGCCCTGCTCACCCAGGGTGGGCGTTCCCCGCATCTCCGATGTGAGGCAAGGGGAGGGTAAGTGGGCACCCGGCCACGGGCTTTGCCCAGTCCTGGGAGGGGGCGTTCCTGAGGGTGGGGGGCGGGTGGGGACAGGAGGAGGGTCCCTGTGAGAACCTGGGATTGGCCTGAGGGGGACAGGGAGGGGCAACCGGCTAGGCAAACTGAAATCCTTTCTCTGGGGACTGTGGATGGGTTGTGGGATGAGAGGGGATGAACTGAAGAGCACCTCCCCACCCACAGTATCCTCCTGGAAGTCCCAGCATGCAACGCAGGAGCCCTTCAGACACAGAAGGGCCTTGAAATAAGATGTGCTGGGAGCTGGGTGGGTCAGAGAACACCAGCCACCCCCAGCCCTGGTGTTGATTCTCTCCACACTCTCTTGGGGTGTTCTGGGGGTCCTGCAGGTGGCACTGAGGAGCAGCAGGTGAGGCCAGAGAGGGCCCTGGGTAGGCCCTGGGAGCCCCAGGTCCTTCAGGACAACCTCACACTCAGCTTAGCAGAGGTGCTTCAGGTGAGCCTCCTCCCTTCTAATAAAGAAATGCACCCAGCCCACCCCCAATCCTGATCAGGTGCCTCAAAGCCAAAGCTTGGCTGAGGAGCAGGGTGAGTGGACTCCACTGTAGCAGGTCCATTCCAGGTCTGGCTCCCTCTCCCACCACACTCAGCACCTGGCTCCACGCGTCCCCACCTCCCTTCTGCAGATATGTCTGTCTGCCTCAGCCCCATCCAACCCAGCCACCTCCACTGGGCAAATTCTAAGGCCACACTTGCTTTCTTCCTCTCAAGTTGTTGGTTTTCTCAGTGGGGGGACTCAGCCCCCCCACACTCCCCATTCTAAAGCTGAGTCAGAGGAAGGGCTGGGGCCTGCACTGGGTCCTCCACGATGCTTCCTTTCTGGGCAGGAAGCCGAGAAGGGGTGGTTCAGATACCTTCCTTGACCTCCCCACACAAGCCCCCAGAACAATGCCCCAGGCCAGGCAGGGCTTCCTGGCCCCTCCCTCAGGATCCCCCCACCAGTGATCTAATTGTTGGTGCTCTCCTGAGAGCCTTGAGGTTTCCTAGTTAGAGAGAGAAGGAGTTATGGGGAGGCCCAGGGAGGTGACATGCCCTCTGGTGCCCACAGACCAGTCTGCCTGAGGCCCTGCGGATCAAACTGGAGCTGGATGGTGAGAGTCATATACTGGAACTACAGAATAGGTAATGATGATGGTGCTGATAATAACTGTATGGCTAACAACTTACGTAGCATTTACTAGGTGTCAGGTAACTCATTTAATCCTCATGACAAACCCATAGGATAGATACTGTTGTTATGTATTTTTATTGTCCTGAATTTGTAGACAAAGAAGACAAGGCACAGAGAGGTAAAATAACTTGCACAAGGTCACACAGCTAGCGTGGCGAAAACCAGATCAGCTTGGAACCCAGATAGCCTGGTGGAGTCTCTGTGGCTCAAAACACTGTACTCTGCTGCTTCTGGGGGAAGCGAAAACGCTGGGGGTTACCTGGCATCCAGCCACTCCTCTACCATCTCCAGGCCTCTGGGCCACTCACTGCACCTGGGAGGCGACTCTGACATTGCCCTCCTTTTTCCTTCGCCAGGGAGCTGGTCCCAGGCCACCCAACCCTGGTGTGGTACCAGCCTGATGGCACCCGGGTGGTCAGTGAGGGACACACTCTGGTGAGTCAGGCCCCCTTGTGCCCTGTTCGTTGCCTGGGGAAAGGAGGGAGGGGCAACTAGATAGTGCTATCCCTGGAGGATATGGGAGGGCATTGCACATCTTCACCAACAGGCTAGACCCCTGGGTTCAAATCCTGGCCTATTCGAGTTGGCACTAATGTTTCCTCTGCTATAGGAAAACTGCTGCTACCAAGGAGGAGTGCAGGGCCATGCAGACTCCTGGGTCTCTGTCTGTACCTGCTCTGGGCTCAGGTACAGTGAGTGGGTAGACTCCAAGAAGGTGGAGAGAGAGAGGGGGCACCAGGCAGGGAGCCGAAATGCTCTGACTTCCTGCATCTTTCCCTAGGGGCTTGGTGGTCCTGTCCCCAGAGAGAAGCTACGCCTTGGAGCTGGAGCCCGGGGACCTTCAGGGTCCCCCCACTATCTCCCGGATCCAAGACCTCCTCCTTCCAGGCTACACCTGTACCCTGAGCAGGGGTACATCTGTGCCCACTCAGCCTCCGCCAGAGGCCCCCCTGGGACAGCACCACATTCGCCGAGTGAGGATGAATGCCAGGAGAGCTGGGCTTTGGGTGGAACACAGACCCCGGACCCTCAGAGCTATTGGTTAACAGTAACAACAGCTCCCGCTAGTGGAGCAGTTTCCATGTGCCAGGCACTTTGTGAGCATTGTCTCATTTACTCTTCCAACAATCCTAGGAGGTAGGTGCTATCAATAGCTCCATTTTAAAATGAGGAAACCATCTCAGAGAGGTTAAGTAACTTGCCCAAGGCCACACAGCTAATAAACAGTACATCTAGGATTCAGACAGAGGTATTTGACTTAAACTCCTCATCTGTCTTATGATCCCGTTTGCAGAGAGCACACACGTGGGTATAGAAAATACACAGTTACAAATCACAAAGCAAAAAAACTCAGTTTCCTAATTTGTAAAATGGAGATACTACAACTACTTACCTTATAGGGTTGCTGTGAAAATTAAATGAATCAATACATATGTAAAGTGCTTTAGAACTGTGCCTGGCATATAGTAAGTACTCAATAGTATTGGTGATTTCTTTCCTTTCCTTTCCTTTTCTTTTTTTTTAATTTGGAAAAAGCATTGAGTTTGGAGCCAGAAAATCAGGGCTCTACTCCCAGCTTCATAACCTGCTTGTTGCTCCACCTTGGGCAAGTCCTTGGCCCCTCTGACTCTCAGTGGTTCATCTGTAGAATGGGCTCCTCATCCTCCTCTGTTTGACCACACAGGGTGGGAGTGGCCCCAGTTCAGTCACTGCTTCGTGGCTGCTGGCAGTGAGCAGCAGGGTGTGCCTGATGCTCCCCATCTTCTCCTTGTCCACAGTGGAGGCGGGACGTGGTGACCGAGACCAAGACTGTTGAGCTGGTGATTGTGGCTGATCATTCGGAGGTGAGCCTGCTGCCCCCTGCGTGTCCTCCCCTGCCCGCCCTGCTCCCTTTCATGGTGACCGCTTTTGGTTCACAGGTCCAGAGATACCCGGACTTCCAGCACCTACTGAACCGCACGCTGGAAGTGGCCATCCTTCTGGACACGGTGAGTGCAAGACTGGGCAGCATGCCCATGGGCCTCTGACCAAGGGAACCCCTCCACTGAGCCCCAGCTCTTTTTCAGTTCTTCCGGCCCCTGAATGTACGTGTGGCACTAGTGGGCCTGGAGGCCTGGACCCAGCATGACCAGGTGGAGATAAGCCCAGACCCAGGCGTCACGCTAGACAACTTCCTCCGCTGGCGCCGAGCAGAGCTGCTGCCTCGGTTACCCCATGACAGTGCCCAGCTGGTGACGTAAGGCCCCCGGCTGAGCCGGTGGGAACTCGCTCTGCCCTGCCCTGGCCAATTGCATGCTCCTTCAACTCCCTCCCTGAGGCCCAAACGCTCTGGCTACCTTGGTTTTGGCTCTGACCTTTGGCCCCTTGCTCCCACAGTGCTACTTCATTCTCCGGGCCAATGGTGGGCATGGCCATTCAGAACTCCATCTGCTCTCCAGACTTCTCAGGAGGTGTGAACATGGTGAGATATTTCCAGGTCTCCTCCCATTCCCAATTGAGCTCATCCCACCTTTGGTGCCATTCATTCACTGAAACCCTACTACAAAGTTACCCAGCCCCAAAGCTGTGGGTATAGCATGTGGGGGTACATGATGTGGTCTCTACTGTCAGGGAACCCCCTCACTTTTGGCCAGATCATTGTAGTATGCACAGCCTTCACCTATGCGGACTTCCTCTTTCTTGGGACAGGGAAGGAGGAACAGCTGAGGCCCAAAGAACAGAGGTGGTCTCCCAGGGCCACACAGTGAGGGAGGGGAAGCCTGACACCCAGGCCTGGGCTCTCCTCCTCCTTTAGAAGCAATTAAGGTAGAAGGCAGTGCCCACTGAGTGCACAAGATGTAAGAGAACAGGAGCAGTCTGGATGGGCTGGGCTGGGCATATATGGTAGAGGCAGGCTGGGGCTGGACCTGGGGTATCCCCTTCCCAATGGCAGGACCACACCACGAGCATTCTGGGAGTTGCCTCCTCAATAGCCCATGAGTTGGGCCACAGCCTGGGCCTGGACCATGACCCACCTGGGAGCAGCTGCCCTTGTCCAGGTCCAGCCCCAGCCAAGAGCTGCATCATGGAGGCCTCCACAAAGTGAGTAACCCCGGCATGGAAGAAGGGGAGGGAGCTGGGAGAACGCCTTAGCTCCAACCAACCTTGCCACCCTCTCCAGCTTCCTGCCAGGCCTGAACTTCAGCAACTGCAGCCGACAGGCCCTGGAGAAAGCCCTCCTGGATGGGATGGGAAGCTGTCTCTTTGAACGGTTGCCCAGCCCGCCCCCCAAGGCCACTTTCTGCGGAAATATGTTTGTGGAGCCGGGCGAGCAGTGTGACTGTGGCTTCCCGGATGTGAGCCCCCCCCCCCCAAAACCTTGCCCCACTCACTTCTGTGAGCCCCTCACCATGGCTCATTAGCCCTTCTCCTGGCCTCCTGAGTCCCTCTCTAGTTCCTGAAGGGAACTCCCGCCCTTCTCCCAACCTCCCTGTCTGCAGGGACAGCACGTGGATTGTTAGGTTCTAGCTTTCACTTGCTGGGTGGTTTGGGGTACCCCTTCTGGGTTCTTTTCATCTGGGAGGAGGGTCAGGAGGTAGGCTCCCGGGCCAGCCAGCACTGAGGCTCTGCTCCTGTGCCCTTGCCCACAGGACTGCAGTGATCCCTGCTGTGACTCTTCCACCTGCCAGCTGAGGCCAGGGGCTCAGTGTGCATCCGACGGACCCTGTTGTCAAAATTGCCAGGTAGGCACAGGCTGCACTGACCACCCGGAGCTTGCCTGCCAGGGACCAGTGTGGGGAAGGGTCATTCTGACCCCCAGGGCCTGGGTGGACTTTCCCAGCACTCACACTGATGCCACCCACCCTCCACAGCTGCGCCCAGCTGGCTGGCAGTGCCGCCCTACCAGAGGTGACTGTGACTTGCCCGAGTTCTGCCTGGGAGACAGCGCCCAGTGCCCCCCTGACGTCAGCCTGGGGGACGGCGAGCCCTGTGCTGGAGGACAGGCCGTGTGCATGCAGGGCCGTTGTGCCTCTTATACTCAGCAGTGCCAGGCACTCTGGGGACCCGGGGCCCAGCCCACTGCAGCCCTTTGCCTCCATACTGCCAACACTCGGGGGGATGCCTTTGGGAACTGTGGGCGCAGCCCCAGTGGCAGCTATGTGCCCTGTACTCCTAGGTGAGTGAGGAAACCTGGCTCTTCCTCTGGGTTTGTGGGAGCCTCAGCCCTGCTACCACTGACCCTGTGCCCCTCTCCCAGAGATGCCATTTGCGGGCAGCTCCAGTGCCAAGGCGGAAAGGCCCAGCCTCTGCTGGGCTTGGCCCAGGATCGGCTCTGGGAGATGCTGGAAGCCAATGGGACCCAGCTGAATTGCAGCTGGGTGCACCTGGACCTGGGCAACGACGTGGCCCAGCCCCTCCTGGCTCTGCCTGGCACAGCCTGTGGTCCTGGCCTGGTGAGTAGCTGGGGTGGACAAGACCTGGTGGGAGAGACATCTGGACCAAGGCAAGCAGTGCCCAGGCTTCCCTAGCCACCAGAATAAAGGGCACAGAATCTGGGCTGCTGATTTCTGATTGAGCAAACTCTTGTCATCACTGAGCCTCGGTTTCCCCATCTGTAAAAGTGGGGGTGTGGCCTCAGCCTTGTATGTCTCCCAGTCCCAGAAAAGCTTTCTGAGAATGTGATCCTTGCTCTTCTCTCCCCATTGGACAGGTGTGCATTGACCATCGATGCCAGCCTGTGGGTCTCCTGGGGGCACAAGAATGTCGAAGCAAATGCCACGGGCATGGAGTAAGCTGGTGTGGTCAGGGGGAGGGATGGAAAGGGTACAGGGATCCTCCAGGAAGGATGCTGTGCTTTGGAAACACAAATACATGGGTTCTAATCTCTGCTTTACTACTTCCTAGCTGTGTGGCTTGGAACAAGTTATTAACCTAGCCTGAGCTCAGTTTCCTTACCTGTTAAATGGGCACAAGAATGATGCCCACTTCGTGAGTGTACAGATGAGTGTGAAAGCATCTACCACAGTGCCCAGCAAAAGAAGATCAAATGTTAATTTGATCTAATATCCTGTAGTATACTCAGGGATCCCTCTCTCCAGGGCTCTAGCTCTCTCTGCCCCATCATCCCTGCACACCTTCCAGGTGTGGAAAGCTGAGATTTTCAAAACACTGAGGACAAGGAACATGGCCCCTCATTGCTCACCTTGTACCTCCTAGGTCTGCAACAGCAATAGGCACTGCCACTGTGAGGAGGGCTGGGCACCCCCCGACTGTACCACCCAGATGAGAGGTAGCATGGGGGAAGGGGGGAGGGCAGGGCCTGCTGGGAGGGCCAAGTGGCTCACCCTTTCCCTTTCCCTCTTGGCCCTCCCTTTCTGACCCCTTCACCTCTGGGCAATCCCTGACCCCTTAACTCTCACTTGGCCTCACTCCTTGCACCCTGCTCCTTCCTGGGGAGAGAGTTCGTAACCCTGTCCACCTTCAAACCTGACTTCACCCCCACAGCAACCAGCTCCCTGAACACAGGGCTGCTCCTCAGCCTCCTGCTCTTGCTGGTCCTGGTGCTGCTTGGTGCCAGCTATTGGCACCGCGCCCGCCTGCGCCAGCGGCTCTGCCAGCTCAAGGGGCCCAGCTGCCAAAACAGGTACCAGCATTGCCTCTCCACCACCGATTCCCTCAACGGGGACACCAGCTCTGGAGCAATGCCCTCACTCCTCTGCAGCCCCCATGACCTGGTTCTGAGCGGCAAGCCCCTTGGACCTTGAACTTGCTGCCGGCCACACTCCACACACTTCCCTTCCCCACCTGTGCCCCATAACTCTGCACCTCACACATACCCCTCTTAGGGCAGCTGGTATGCTAGGACTGTTTCTTCCCAGGAGACCCTGTGCCAGTGGTGCTGGGTAACCGGGGCCCTCCGTCAAGTTGATCTGCTTCCTCCCCACCCCTGACTTGGCCTGACCCTCACACAAGCTCCTCTCCAAGGGGCTGCAAAGGGTTATCCCTGCTCAAGGGTAGCAGATGGGTAGAGAAAAGAGTCTGATGCTGGGCCCTCTCCTTCCTTGCCTTTCTCCATTCGCAGGGCATCACATTCTGGTCCCCCTGAGCGTCCAGGACCCCCACAGAGAGCCCTGCTGCTGCCAGGCACCAAGGTGAGTCCTGGACGCCAGAGAAGGTGCTCCAGCTTGGCCTGACACCTAGCTTGGGCCCTGGGGGTGGGGGTGGGGGGGGGACAGGGGCATTGAAGGCTCCAGACTCAGAGAAAGGCCAGCACTGCCCAAGAGTCAATCAGAGGCATCAGGGCCAGCCCCAGCTCTCCCCAACCTCCCCTGGCTGCAGGCAGAGGAGCGGAGTCCAGCCTGGCGTAGGGGAGGGTCAGTCACCTAGAGGAGGGCCTCCTGAGCTCTTTGAGCTGGCCAAGCTGGTGGCTTTGAGAGGTGGGTCTGTGCGTGCTCCCAGCAGCGGCCCCAGGGGGGTGGTGCTCCGAAAGGCCTTCAGTGGGCCAGGACCTGATGAGGCCAGGTCACCATGTGTAGAAGGGCTGGTGAGTGTCCCTGCCCTGAGCCCTCTGGACCTGATGACCAGTGTGTGTGGACGTGGTCTGCATGCCCACTCCACCACTTGTCACCCCCCTCTGCATGCAACTAAATAAGTGCATGCACAGCCCCTGCCGCCCCTGGGGTCCCGGCTGCCCGCCCTGGGCACTAACTCCTCTCTGCCCACATCTGTCTCTCTGCTCCCTCTTCCGCCCTACTCTGTGTCTGCTCCTCCCGCTCTCTCAGCAGACTACTGCTCTCGGCTTCCCAGCCCCCCCCTCCAGGCCGCTGCCGCCTGACCCTGTGCCCAAGAGACTCCAGGTAAATCTGGGCTAGTCCCCGCCTTGGCCCAGGGCAGGTGGGAGGCTTGATGCCCAATGGCAATTCTCACCCCTGCTCCCTGCCAGTGATGCTCTTCATTAGGTGACCAGGGTACCCCTCAGCCTTCAGACACTCTGAGCCCCAGAAGCAGCAAAGGGTGAGCCTCCTGCCTTGGTTTCTACCACCATCTGGTGGTCAGTGGCAGGACTGCAGTTGGCCAGGGACTCCACGGTGACCCTCTCCTTCCCCTCCTGAGGCACCTGCTGGCATGCACCCAAGCCCTCTGCGCATGCCCCCGTTCTCTCCTGCCCCCTGGCTGACTTGGCATGTTGACCTGAACCTCGGGGGAACTTCTGCATGCCCACTGCTCCTGGCTGCACTCTCACGGCCACTGCTCCTCTCTCTGTTCAGGCTGCACTGGCTGACCGACCCAAACCCCCCACCCGCCCTCTGCCCGCTGACCCAGTGGTGAGGCGCCCGAAGGTAACAGTGGGGGGAGAGAAGGGCATTGTCCCTCCCTCCACCCACCACTCAGGGCTGTGGTGCTGGGAGCGGCGGTGGTGGTGGCCGTAGCAAGATGCCCCCTCTGTGCCTGAGAGCACAGACCCCGGTGGCGCCTTTAACGGTGACAGGTTTGTTTGGAGACAAGGGTGACCTCTGGTGCTGCCCCCAAGCTGGTGTTCCCCAGCACCGGTGCATCGGGGGTGGGCAACATGATACCCCCTCCCAAGCCATCCTCCTGCCTTCTCTCTCTGTCCCAGGGGCCTGCCAAGCCCCCACCCCCGAGGAAGCCATTGCCTTCCGACCCCCAGGACAGACGTCCATCAGGTGACCGCGCTGACCTAGCAGCTGGAATTCTGCCCCTGGTCGTACCCTCCAGGTAGGTGAGGAGGGGTACTGATCCCGTGGTCTGGGGAAAGGGGACTGTTTTAGTTTGCCACAGGCTGCCAGTGCAATATACTAGAAATAGGTTGGCTTTTATAAAGGGAATTTATTAGGTTAAAAGCTTACAGTTCCAATGCTGTGAAAGTGTCCAAATCAAGGCATCATCAGAGATGCTGCCTCACCAAGTTGCAGCTGTGGGCGATCAAGCACATGGTGGCATCATCTAAAGATGCTTTCACTCCAGGCTCATCTGTGGGTGCTCAGGCACATGGCTCTCCCTTCTCCCATGGGCCTCTTCTCAAGGGCCTCTTTCTGTGCCTCTGTGCTGGGCTGATTCCAGCCTCCAGCCTCTGGGATCTCTCTCTCAGACTCTAGGGCAGGGGTTCTGTGAGCTTGAATTGAAATTCAAAAAAACAGTATTCTTATGGGGACGTGTTGGTGCAGGTGTGATATATTTATTAAATAGTACACAGTAGAGTGTGGACTTAGTAAGGGGTCTGTGGTTTTCACCTGACTGGCAAAGGGGTCTGTGGAACAAAACCTGATTTAGGGGTTTTCTCTTTGTTTCTGTGACTGCAGGTGATCCTGGAGTCCCCTCCCACATGGCAGGGTAAAATGGCGGCACTTCTCTCTCCCCTCTCCTCCTTTTATAAAGGACACCAGTAAAAGGACCCACCCTGAGTCTCACAATCCATTCAGAAGGTCCCATCTACAAAGGCTTTACAAGCACAGGAATGGGTTGGCTTTAAGAACAGGATTTTCGGGGGCCCACAAAAGACTCAAACCAGCACAGGGATGTCTGACCACCTCTGTTTTCTCGGCTTTCCCCACCCCAGGCCTGCGCCACCGCCCCCAGGAGTGTCT
Source organism: Cabassous unicinctus (assembly GCA_029593785.1). NCBI lineage: Eukaryota > Metazoa > Chordata > Mammalia > Cingulata > Chlamyphoridae > Cabassous > Cabassous unicinctus. The sequence continues at coordinate 14,725 of JAQZBX010009118.1, forward strand.
TCGCTCTACCTCTGACCTCTCCTGAGGGCCCACGGCCTCTCGTCTGGACTTACGACGACTTCAAGCGGTGGACCCACTTCCTGGAGTATCCCCTGATGGCTGAAAGAGTAGGAGCCGGGATGCGGTGGAAGCAGGCGTCTTTAAGACACCAGGCACCGCTACGTGCTGTCCAGCTGCACCCTGGGGACTCACCCACGCGGTTGCAGTCGGGGGTCGGGGTTCTCCCTGGAGGCACTGAGGGAGTGAGGGAGTTAAACACCGCCTGTCTCGGCCGGCCGGGCCGCAATAAACGTGAGATCCTTGGAAGCACGTCTTGGAGCCTGTCTGCTCAGGGAAGGCTGCGTCGCCCCCGCTGCGGTTCCAGGTCTGGCCGCCAGGAGACGCTGCCGCCTCAGACGAGGGCGGGCAGGGCAGGGCTGGAGTCCCAGGCTGGGTCAGCGCGTGTCCCGGGAAGGCTCGCGGCTGGTTTCTGCCCAGTGGCGAAGGCTCGCAGCGCCCTCCCGTACCAGGGGGAGGTGTACGCCCCTCGCCACCCCGCGTCCTCGCCGCCACCGCTGCGCGGCCCCCGGGAGCGGCTGGCGACAAACCCGCAAAGCCGTCGGACTCGCGGGGCCCACTCTGACCACCGCCTGGGAGAGGTGGATCCGGCTGGCGTCCTCAGAGCCCGGAGCCGGGGCGGAGCGGGGCGGCGGCTCCCACGGTCCCCAGGCCGCACACCTGCCTCCTCCCCTCCCCCACCCGAGGGCCCGGGAACAAAGGTGCTTTGTACAGGCCGCAACCGCCTCTCTACCTGGTCTTCAGCTGCCCAGAACCAAGGCGTGGGGAGGAGCGGGCCAGCGCTAAGCCCAAGGCGGCCCCCGGGCGCGCCACGAGGGCTTTGCAGGGAAAGAGGGGAGGGCCCCGGCGCGCCGTCCCCAGGCTGGCAGATGTGCACAGCGG
>JAQZBX010009118.1:15763-46818 GCA_029593785.1 Cabassous unicinctus
CCGCCCCCCGCCTCCCAACACACCCCCACCTCCACTTTGTACCTTTCTGGCTCCGACTGCGAAGCGGGCCGGGACGAGCCCGGCTAGCCCAGCCCGGACCCCGGGGGCGATGCGGCTGCTGCCCCTGCTGCGGACTGTGCTCTGGGCCGCGCTCCTCGGCGCCCCGCCGCGGGGAGCTTCTGGCCTGCGCCACGCCGTCTACTGGAACTCCAGTAACCCCAGGTAGCCGGGCCGAACCGGGCGAGCCGGCGAGCCGGGCCTGCGCGCTCCCGGGCCGGCCGCGCGCCCGCCACCCGCGCTGTGCGCGGGGCCGCCTCTGCCCGGCCGCGCGCCGGGGCTCCTTTGTTTGAGCCGGCGGGGAGGGGGGAGGGGCGAGGCGCGCCCCGGGGTTCCCCCCTCCCGCACGTACTGGGGGGGCGGAGGACCCCGGCCGGGTGGGCGGGCGGAGGGGGTCTCGGAGCTGGGAGCTGGGGGGCCTCGGGCAGCACTCCGGGCCCCGCCCCCCTAGCCTCTGTCCCGCGGGCGGGAGGTGGGTCCGTCCGACCCGAGAGCGAGGGAGGGGGCTTCGCTCTAGCGGAGGAGCGTGGGTTTCTCGCCCGCTCGCCGCGCCTCCCCTCTGGCGCTTGCTCTGCCTCCAGATTTCTTTCCCTCTCTCTGCTTTCGTCTCTGTCCTTTATCGGTCCTTCTATTTCTGCCTAATCTGGGCTCTGCCCTTTCAAGCTGAGTTACCTTTGGGCAAGTTGTTTGACCTCCCTAACCTCAGTTGTCTCATCTGGGAAATGGGCTAATAATACCTAGAAACCTGGGAAGTCGGCGGGCTAGCCGAGCTCCTGTGTGTGACAGAGCCAGCAGAGCTGGGCTATACAGATGTAAATTATTATTTGTTTCTCTCCCTTAAGCTGCCTGCCTTTGAACCTCGATATTTTTTACTGTTTCCATCCCCCTCCCCTTCCCCTCCCTGCTTTCTCCATCTGTTTCCTCTCTGATTTTCTTCTCTAGGCAATCGGTGAGTCTGTTCATTTGTTCACTCACCAACGTTTAAGCACATACTGTGTGGCTGGCCCTTGCTGGCATGCTGGGGATAGTGAGATGGGAAGACCAAGATCCTGCCCACCGACCCTGCGGAAGGGCAGGCCAAAGCAGGTCACTTGAATTCCAATACCCTGTGATAAGAGCTATTGCCCTCTGCTCTGAATTCCTCCATCTCTGTTCCAGGCCAATGCCTCTGACTCACTTGAAGGACTTGTTAAAAATACAGGTTCCTAGCCCCCAACCCTGATGTTTCTGGTTCATTTATTCAATGCACCAGGATTTCTTGAGCCCTCTCTGTTCCAGGCACCGGGGAAGCTGCGGAATAAAACTTAAAAAGGCCCTGTCCTGGCCCAGCTGTGTCCTAGCAGGTCTGGGCTGAGCCGGGAAGCCTGCATTCTAATCAGGGCCCCTGTCCATTTGATGCATGTGGTCCTCCGACCACCATGGAGCTACAGTCGGAGGTCTTTTATAAGTCAAGCTTCGCTGTGGTGTATGATGGTGGTGGGGAGGAAGCAGTTTATGCAGTAGCTGGTGCTGCGGAAGGCAGCCTGTCCCAGCCCCTCCATGTGCACTAGCTCCCCAAGCAGCTCCCAGGAGGTGGGAGGGGAGTCACAAGAAGGGAACTCCCCTCTAGGCTTCCTTGTCTTGGAAAAAAAAAAAGGGGGTGGAAGGTACCCAGCACCCACTCCTTCATTCATTTTTACCAGGGCATGCTTTTCACCTTTGGATCGAGATCTAAATGGCGGTCTTCCTCTCTCAGTGTCTTGAGGATACTGTTGCCATCTCCTTTTCTGTGTCTGTAGCTGCCCTGTGGCTCCGTGTCTGAGCCCCCGCCTCACTGCCACAGCATCCACACACCTGACATTTATCCAGCACAGGCACTAAGGCACTGGAGCAAGAGAGGTGGGTGGCAGCCCCAGCCCGAAAGGAGGGGTGTGGCGAGTGGCCTCCTCACATTTAAGCCCTTGTGGTTACGGGCACTGCAGTCCCTTAACTGCTCCAGATCTGTCTGTTCATCTGTGGATTGCTTCCCTCGTTCATTTCTTGCACCTTGTTGTCTCTTGAGTTGCCAGTCTGGGGAACTCAGGCCTTCTGAGCTGCCCCATCTCTAGTGGGTGGGGAAGACACTGGCGGGGACCTCTGAGAAGGGCGGCTTCTGACCCCTCTTCCCCAGTAGTGCTGCGCCAGCAGCCTCTTCAGCCCATGCCTGCCTTATGCCTGCAGGCTGCTTCGAGGAGACGCAGTGGTGGAGCTGGGCCTCAACGATTATCTAGACATCTTCTGCCCACACTATGAAGGCCCAGGACCCCCTGAGGGCCCTGAGACCTTTGGCCTCTACATGGTGGACTGGCCGGGCTATAAGGCCTGCCAGGCAACGGGGGCAGGCGCCTTCAAGCGCTGGGAGTGCTCCCGCCCTTTCGCTCCCTTTGGCCCTGTTCGATTCTCAGAGAAGATCCAGCGCTTCACACCCTTCTCCCTGGGCTTCGAGTTCCTGCCTGGAGAGACTTACTACTACATCTGTGAGTGAGGAAGGGCACACTGGTCGCCTTTTGGAGAGGGTTGAGGGAGGAACAGGGAGGGGGGCAGGAGGGCACCTGAGCCCAGGGCCCAGAGGGGGACATCTAGAGTGAGTCTGCAGAGAGGAGCCAGGAAGGGCGGGTAGGAGAGTAAGGAAGATGGGGCCTGGCACCTGGACATGGTCCAAAAGTAAGGAAAAGCTTCCCATGGGAACCAGGGAGAAGAGAAGCTGGGAAAGCCTGAAACAGAGTCAGAGGCATGCAAGGAGGCGACTCCCTGTGCTAACTCCTTCCTTCCGATTTCCCACCCCCCAGCGGTGCCTACTCAGAAGAGTTCTGGCCAGTGCTTGAGGCTCCAGGTGTCTGTCTGCTGCAGAGAAAGCAGTAAGTCAGTTGGGACGTGGGGAGCAAACCCTTCCGGCGAGTGTGGGGCCCTTGGGGAAGGAAGGAAGGGGTGGGGAGAATCTGGTAGTATCACACTCTGAGAGGCCAGGTGGGGCTTCAAGCTGTGGCCTCTTCTCCCCCACTCAGCCTTGTGGGTGCGTCCACTGCACCCCTCTTCAATGCTGGGCTGAGGGAATAGGGTCTCCGGGGCTTAGCTGGGCTGGTTGTTTCTAAGGCAGTTTGGAGGAGACTTGGAAGTTGGGTGAGGAGATAGATTATGGGAAGGGGGTGGCTGATTTGGGAGACCCGGGAGAATGGGATGGGAGTGAGTAGCTAATGGGGAGGGCAGGAAGTGGGAGGACCCACCAGTGCCACCCCCTCGCCCTCACAGAGTCCGAGTCAGCCCATCCTGTTGGGAGCCCTGGAGAGAGTGGCACATCAGGTTGGCAAGGAGGGGGTACCCCCAGCCCCCTCTGCTTCCTGCTGCTGCTCCTGCTCCCAATTCTGCGCCTCCTGCGAGTTCTCTGAGCCAAGTGGACCCTCCCAAGACCCCCAGGAGCCAGAGCCCTCCCAAGACCCCTGAAGAGAGCGGTCCCTGCCACCTGAGCTGGGAGTATCATGCCAGAAAGACAAGATGGAACAGTGATGGGGGAAATCAGAGGGTCTGAGGTGACTCTTGCAGGTGCCTGCCCCCTCCTCACAGGCTGAAGATCAATCAGGGCAGCCGCAGACAGCCCTGGGCTCCCTGGAGCAGAGGCAAGACAAATATAGGGTCCCTGTCAGCTGCTTCACTGGTCTTGTCCCATCCCCCAGGAAGAAAGGGACTTGGCAGGATCGAGTCCTTGACCTGGCTGGGGGCCAAGACCGAAGACCTGGGGACAGGTGGATTGCGGACCAGGGCCAGGAAGAAGGCCAGGCTTGGCGTCTGTGCCCAGTGCCCACGGGGCCTCTTCCCTGGGGCAGCATCTTGCCCTCCCCAGGGGTGTCACTCACTTGTCTTCTGTGAAGACGGACTTGCCATGAGGTTGAATGTCATGTCAATTTGTATTTTTATAAGTGTCTGGACCTCAATAAACCACCCCTCTTTTGGTTGCCCTCCCAACCTACTGCCCCCCTGGCTCCTTCCCTGACACCAGGACTCCCACCAGCCTGTGCTCCCAGCTTGGCTTGGCCTGACCTCCGTGCCAGCTGTGCCTGGGCCATCCATGCCAGGCCTCAGTGGGCACCCCTGTGGGCAGTGTGGGGCGGTGCCAGCAGCAGCTGTGGAGTTTGGCACCCTCTCCCACCTCCCCAGTCGGCTTCCTGTGCTGAGGAGGGGGCAGATGATCTTGACAGCCCACCCGCTTCGGGCACTGCCCAAGCCCTGGCAGCGTGGAGCAGGGCGTTGGGGCAAAAGCAAGGGGTAATAGACAGCAGCTGGGTTTCGGAATGCCTGGGTCCCTGTGAGCTGGACATCCCTCCGCCTTGCCAAGGGCTCTCTGGGCGGTGCCTGGCCTAGAACTGGGAGGTGGGGTCAGATCAAAGCCTCCTTCCCCAGCGGCCTCTTTGTTCTTCGCTTTTATAAGGAGGGGGGGTGGGGCCGAGGAGGGAGCGCCCCCTTCGCTTTCTGTCCGACCCTGTCTCCCCTTCCTCTGACGGGGCTATGATCCCCCCAAGCCCACCCGGGACCCTCCTTCAGAACGGTGTCCTGGGTGGGGCCAGGGGAAGGGGCGCCCCTTCCCCCGCAGCTGTGCTCTACCCGCCCGGGTGCTCCACAGCCTCCCCTGGCACGGGGCCGGCCCGCCTGGCAGCGAGCCCGCGATCGATAGGTGGATGTGCTGATTAGCTCGGCCCCGCTGCGGCACGAGGCGGCGTGTGAACACGGGGGTGGCGGGGTGCGGTGAGGGCGCTGGGGGTCCGCAGGCTGACAGGCACCGAGATGCTGGAGCTCGCGAGCCCCTCCCCCGCCCCGTGCACTCCTCGGTCAGACCCTGAGCCCGCCGAGGGGCGGTGGTCCTCTCCCCCATCACCACCGAGCACCGCACTCGGGCGGTCACCGCTCATGTAATTCCACTGCTCTGACTGAGTCCTGGGCTAGGGAACGGCACCCCACGCCTCGGCCCACTCGAAGCCCCTTTCAGAAATGCCATGTCTGTAGGTGCGTGTGCCTGCGTGTTCGCGTCAGGGCCCTCACCCCAAACCGCGACCTTTAGCAGGGGCGAGAGGCTAGGGCGCGAGGAGAGGGTGGAGTCTCAGCTGAAGGAGGAGCCATGGGCTCCGTCTTGTGGTCTTGGGTTCGAATTCCGTCTCTACTTCATCCGCGAGGGTATCTACTTCGTCACCATGGAGATGGACAGTACAACTACCTCCGCCCCTCCCCAGTGAAAGTCTAGGCGGGGCAGGCCCGGGGCGAATGGTGAGCAGCCCCTGCCCTGGGCTGAGGGCTGCGGGGGCCTCTACCCTGCTCTCAGCGGCCCCTGAGACCCCTTTACGCGGACCAGGCCGGGCGCGCTCGCTCCCGAGTCTGGGGCCGGCGCGCGGGTCTGTCTCTGATGAGAACGCATGTGCGGAACCCGCGCGGGGCCCAGTCGGCTTTCCCCGCTCTCAGCCGCACACCCTCACTCCCAGCCAGACGCGCGCACTAGACGCCAACACACGCCCTCGCCGGCTGCCCAGCCCCCTGCGGGTGCGAGGGCGGACGCCTCGGCCGCCGCGCTGGTGCTCCAGGAGCTGGGCCGGGGGAGGGCGGAGGGGGTCGCAAACAGGCTCTCCCGGCCGCAGGCGCTCAGGCCAAGGCAACCTTTCCTACAGTCATTTTTTCTCACAACCTGGGCGCTTCGCGGGCGGTTGATTCAGTCCCGGGGCGCGTCCCCAAGGAGAGTTAGGGTCCAGTCGGTTCATGGGACCGAGACTGGCTGAAGGCGCTGGGCGGTCTCCCGGGCACCGGGCCCTGCCCACGAGAAGTCCTCGAGGCGTGTAACAGGGCGCGGTTCCAGGAGGCTGGGCAGACTTGCAAGTTTTGGGGCGTCACCGAGCTCCCCTAAACTCAGCGGCGTTAGATGGCCGAGGGTGGGGCCCTCAATTTGTTGGGCCTGCCCTAGTCTCTCCTGAACAGATGCGAAAACTCCCCTCCTCTATGCCTCACCCCATCTTTCTGCCCCGAGAGCTTGTGAGCCCGAGTCTCTGCGACCCGTATCCGGCTCCACTTTTTCCGGGGCTGCAAATCGCCCTATAAAAACCCTGAAGTTTTTTTCTTTTTCTATGACCCCTCCTTTCTATCTTCTTCCCTTTCATGAATTCCTTCTTTTCTTCCTTCCCTTATTCATTCATTCAGCAAATTACCAGCTCCCAGAGCGTCCTTCTTTCAGTGGCCCACACCCGCTGGAGTCGTCGGGGGATCCCCAGCGGTGACGCAGTTGGAGAGGGTGCACCCTGGCTTCCAAAAAGCCAATAGAATCCTGGAGCCTGAGGCATGAGGTCATCATTGGTGATGCCCATTGGCTCAGGCCCGGACTAAAGGGTGGTCCCCATAGCAACCGACGGTGCGTCCGACTTAACCTGGAGAGTGGTAGTGGCCTGAGCTGCTGTGGCAGCCTGGATGGGTGCTCGGGAGAGGGCGGGGAGGCTGGGGTGGAGGTCAGCTTCCCAGGTCCTGTAGCCCTAGCTCAATGCCCCTCTTCCCTTTCTTGAGGTCCTTTTTCTTACTCACAGTAGTGGTCAGTGCCACTTAACCCAGGAATTGGGATGAGAATATTGATGACAGTGTTAGGGTCCTGGGGTGTGTGTGGAGCTGCTGCCTCCAGAAATGTCAATTTTGAGATCCTTGTGTTCATCTGCATATCGTCTGCATCTCATTTGCATTCTCTTCACTTAAGGTCAAATTGGGCAGACATCTCCACATCCCCAGCCCTGTCACTGTCTGTATCCGTAATCCATCCATTAGTGGCTCTCTAATCTATCCCTCAGTTGCCCTACTCCATACCCCACCCATCTCCCCAGCCTCCAGTGTCTCCTGTGGGTGGGAGCAAAGATAGGCTAAAGGAGAAAGGATAAGGAGTCTGCCTCTCCCTCTGGAAGTTTGGTGACAGATGGGGAGGGCTGGTATGTGCTGCCTGGAGACTAGGCTGGCAAAGCAAATGGCTGGGGGAGGTGCCCGGCTGGGCTGAGGGTCTCCAGGGCCAAATCACCTACCTGCCCAGCAGGGCGCTGGCACTAGGGATGCCTGGTTCCAGCAAGGGGCAGGCCTGCCCACCTGTCTGGTGCCAGGACAGCTTCCTTCCTCCAATTAAACACTAATGAGGTGTCATTAACCCTTACCTCGCTTGCCAGCCCTCAGGTGGAACTCATGGTCCCAAACTGAGGAAAGCAGCAGCAAGTAGCGCCTTTGAGGAAGCAGAGAGGCAGTGAAGTTAGGGGACCAGGAGAAAAGAAGACAGGGCCATACACCGGTTATCCTCTGTGTACTTCTGAGGGATCCTGGGAATGAGTGTCCCACTGTCAGAATGCATTTATTCTTTTGTTCATTGATTCAGCATTTATTAGGCACCTCATCTACTGCATGGTGAATGCTGGGGATACATACTTTGCATAAGACAAGATCCCTTCCCTCAAGGAATCTTCAGATTACCCAAGGAGACAGACTGGCCAACAAAAAATTACAATGCCAAGTGCAAATGCTGTAATAGAGTTATATACAAAGTGCTGTGGGAACACAGGGAAAATGGGCTGTCAGGGAAGGCTTGGGTTTTGAAGGACAAAGTTTATGGCAGGGAGGGCACGTGTAGAACTAATAGTGCTTGTGTGTGTGTGACACAGTGTGGGTCTATGTTTAGGTGTGTTTTCAGGACTGCTGGTCTCTGCCTTCCCAGAGCTGTATATTTTGTTTCTATGTTTGTGAATGTGTGTGTGTGTGTGTGTGTGTTGTCTGGGTCTTGCTGTTTCTGAAATTCCTTCTCCTGAACACACACTGTGGTTTTATTACAGATCAGTGTTTGCTGTGGAGCTCTTGTGCGGATTGGCCTGGGCCTGCCCAGCCCAGGGGAGGGAAAGTGGAGAACTGATGCTGGCTCCTTGGGAAGAGGTAGGCAGGCACCATCTTCACACTTGGGCGCCCAGACCCCAGGCTCCTCAAATGGCAGCAGGCTGGCCAAGGGAGGCAAAGGCCTGGGCCCTGGACTATGGGAGCATGTGCCCAGGCTGTAGCCCCCACTTCCCCTGGCTCCCCAGGGGAGACCTGGGGACTCCAGCCACCGCATCCCACCAAGTTCTCAGGCCCCCTCCCCCAGCCAGTTCCTCTTCTGCCTAAGGAGGCGCAGGCCAGCTCAGACCTGTCTGCTGGCTCTCTCCTCCAGGGAGGGGATCCTTTCCAGGGGACACGAGAGGGCTGGGGAATGCTGGGGCCTACTGGGAGGCCGTCGGATACTCTGCCCTGGCCCTCTGCCACCCTTTCCGGTCTGGGTTCTCCCCACCCACTCTGAGGTGCCCTTTTCTGTTTTTTTGCCCAGACCCAGACATCTTTGCCAGGGAAACCCTTGACTGCTAATCAGAGGGTGGGGGCCAGAGCTCAGGTAGTGAGGACTCAGGAAGTCAGGGTTGCCATGCTACTCCGAGACCCCTACCCCAATTCCCCCCGTCTCCTTGTAGCCACTTGCTAGAAAGCTAAATTTTGGTGGATAAAAAAGAAGAAAGCCTGGATCTAGGGAGAGTTTTAGGAATTAAGAAGAGGCTCTCAGGTCTGAAGAGAAGGCCAAGGGCCCCTCTTTCCATACTGTCAAGAACAGGGAACTTCTTTTTTGGCGGTACCTTCCACTTCCCTTCATTCCATCTAATCTTTCTCTACCCCATCCCCACTCACAAGCTCTGCATCCCCTCTCCCACTATGATAGCTATTAGGAAAATTTGGAAATGGGGGAGAACAAATGGAAAACAGAGTCTGGAGCTGGTCTAAGTGGGCAGACCTCCACAGATAGCCTCAGTAAGGATGGTGAGGAAGTTTCCATTATTCAAGCACCTCTGGGGTCTCAAACACTATGCTAAATGCTTCCCAGACATTACGGCTCTTAATCCTTCCAACGAGCCTATTATTATCCCCATTTTACAGATGAGGAAGCAGTCTCCCAGGAGGTAAGTGACCAGCACAGCCAGTGAAGGGTAGACCTGGAATTTGAATCCAAGCCCATGCAGTTAACTGCTAAGCCATACTACCTCCCAATCAGCTTTTCTCGAAGTACATTCAAGGGACTCACACACCTCTAGTGTAACACCCCAAGAGATGCCTCCCCACTCCAGGCTTCTTAGCTTGCTGCACTTATTAGCGGGATCAGGGCATGACTACAACCAGAGGTTATTATACCCGGACCTCACCCACCAAACCTCGCATCCTCCTTTCCTATGTCCTGACTGCACAGCAGTGCTCTGTGTGCCCTGCAGTCAGTCCCGTGTGTGGTTCCATGTCAACTCATGGACGTTAGAGCACTACACAGCTGTGCAGACACACATGCTGGGAAGTCAGAAGGCATGTGCGTCCCCTGCAGTGTGGGTGCCAAGTTTCCATGTGAGGGCCACACAACCAGCCTGCCCGTGTGGGCACACACATGGGCCCCGCGCAAGGTGCAGAACCTGTGAATATTTCATGTCTGGAGCTGGCAGCTGCCTCTCCTGCTCACACGCGTGCCTGATCCTCCATCTCACAGGCTCCTTGTTTATTTGTTTAATGAATTATTTATCCATGCCCCCCCTTCCTTCTCAGCCTCCCCTCCCCCAGGCCGTAGCCTCCATGATTTATTGAACACAGCTCAGCTCTGTGGTTGCCACCCACTGTCCTAGGAGCCACCTTGGGCCTCACAGCCTGAGTGCTCCCTCTGCCCCAAACCTGCTCAGCTCACTGCTTCCTTGGCCCCAGGATTCAGGGCGGGGAGGGGGCAGGCTGAGGCACCATGCCAGAGAGCTCCCAGGGGCCTGAGCTCAGAACCCCTGGAGTGAACATGGCATCCAGCAGCATACTGGCAAGCCTGAGGGTCAGAGGGAAATGAAGGCAGAGCCTGAAGCCCCAGAGAGAAGACTAGCCCCACGGGGGAACCCCAGCTCTGACAGAGGCCCTCATCCTCCAGAGAGGTATAGAGCAGGACCCAGGCCCTGGGCACCAGTGTTTCAAACTATAGGTTGAAACCCATTATGGGTGGTGAAACCAAAAAATGAGTTTTCTGGGTCTTGACCAGCTTTTGATTATCATTATTAATTTAGTTTTAAGAATAGAACAGAAGAAAAATACCAGAGTGCATCCTCTATACTAAGAGTAAATATCATTTCATGAAACCTGTGTCTCAATTATATGTGTGCATGTGTGTGTGTGTGTGTGTGTGTGCACACTGGGTTCCAACACAAAATAGACATGTTACTGTGGGTCCCGGCCAGGAGACAGTTTGAGTCACAGCTGTAGACCAAGGCCTAGACCTCATCAGTGGAAACCTGGATCCTTCCGTGGCCCAGACACTACAGAAAGAGGCCTAGGCCTTCAGATCAGGTCCCAGGCATGTGGATAGTGGCCCAGATCTTCTACACAGAGCCCCAGCGCCTAGAGAGGCCCAGACCCATGAATAGAGGCCTATGGACAGGTGCTGGCATTATAGCTAGAGGCACATATCCTATAGACAGGTAGAATTGCCGTATATAGTTGTGCAGTTTGTGCATGGCACCAAGGAGCCACCCAAGGGGCAAACAGAAGCTGACATCAGCCCAAACTCCCTCATCAAGAAGGGGAGACACTTGGGGCCACCTCCCACTGAAGGAAGCAGCACCTTTGTTTTTGCACAAAGGCACCACTTACCAAGAGATACACCCTAGGGGCTGGGTCTGCATAGAGAGGCGCTTTTTCTCATTCACACAAAGTTCCAAATCAGCCAGCAGCCCTGTGGACAAGGCCCAGGCAGACTGAGCACCAGGTTTCATGGAGGAGGCCTAGGCCCTTTAGAGAGGTTCTCAGAACCTAAAATCCAGAGGCTTAGACTCCAAAGAGAGAGCTGCTTAACCCCTGTATACAAGGCTCCAGATTCTAGAGAGAAGGGCTCAGTTATTATTGGAGGGTGGGGGGTAGGCTGCTAGATCCTAAAAAGAAGTATCTAGATCCTGTAGACAAGGACCTAAATCCTTAAACCCACAGTCTATAAATAGGGATTTTAAGGTTTCTGCAATGAAGGTGAAGTCCTAGGCCAAAGGCAGAGGCTCCCACTCTCCAGGAGCATGGGCAGACTCTGCCAACTGGAGGGAGGGGGCTGGAATTTGTGGCACCTGGGATTGGCGGGTTAGCATCATTTGGGTGAAACAAACCTCCCTGGAATGAGAAGTCCAGAGGGGAGGGAGAACTGTTCGCAAAATCCCCCACTCCCACCCCAAGGGGCCTAATTTATTTTCTGGCTCCTGAGAAGGGAGAGGAGATCTCCCGGGGCAGTGGGGCACCCAGGGAGGACACAGCCAGCTTTTGCTTGGCAGCAGCCAGGCACAGGGCCTGTTCTGCATGGCACTGCCCATCCCCCAAACCCAACACCTGTGGCAGACTTGTGGTCAGGACCCCTGTCCTGCCGGGGGCATGCAGATGGAGGGTGCCTGAGGGTCCTCGCTCCTGAAGTAAAGAAGCAAAATAACATCACGCCCATCTCCTGGGTGCAGGGCCTGGCTTAGGCTCTGAGAACCCAGTCTGAGGCCCGATTCTGCCTGGTCACTCTTAGCCTGGGCTGCTCTCTAAGAGAAGAGAGAGGTGTGGACACCTGGAGTCTGGGTCCTGGACCCTTTCTCCCAACTTACTTTCTCTAGAAAAAGAAGAGAGAAGAGGGGAAGAAGGTTTGGACGGAGCCATGTGTGTGTCAGAGGGTGCGGTGCATGCGGGTTTGTTTCTGTGTGAGAGTCGCTGTGTGTGTGTGTCTGGGTGTGAGCTCCTCCCTGGGTGTGAGCTCCTCCATCTCTGTATCTAAATGCCGGTGTTTCCACAGATCTCTGACTGTATTTTTACGGGTATGTGCCTATGAGGGGTGTCTGTGTGTCTGGGCTCAAGTGCCTGTGTTTCTGTGTTCTCTGCATCCAGGTGTCTGAGCCTTTTTCCTGGATGTGTGTAATGTCTGTGCTTGGGGGTCACTGTGAGGACAAAGACGGTGGTGAGAGCTGGGAGAGGAGGTGCTCTGCCCCTGCCCTCAGGATCAGCGTCTGTGAGAATAGGGGTGAGGATGCCGGGGCCACCCTTGGCTGGACTGGGAGGGCCCCTGCTCGAAAGCCAGTGAAGAAGCCTTTGTAGGTGCCCCAGGAGAGCCTGGTTTGCTCCAGCTGACTCTCTCCTTGGCCCTGTCATCCGCCTTGGGCCCCAGACTGCCAAAGGCCCTTCCAGCCCCCAGTGTGGACATTCTTGGGGGCTGAGCTCCTTCACCCCCCTTCCAAGAAAGACAAGCCTCAAGCCCAGCTGGGGGCGTCAGGTCACCAGCTGTCAGGTCCTTGGTGCCAGCTGAGGGCTTCTCCACCATCCTCGCGTGCCCACCTGACCCCTTGTACACATGAGAAGAGGGGGCATGGGGGGAGCAGAGGGCCAGGCTGCTCAGAAAGAGATCCTGGACCCCAGCTTCTCAAGCCTCCTCCTTCACGCCATCTCGGAGATGAAAGTGCTCACACGAAACCCTTGTCTTGGACTCCCTAATCCTTCTGGGAACTCCGGACTGGGGAGCAGAAGACCCAGGAGGAGCGGTAGCAAATTGAACCCAAGAGGGAGAGGCCGGGAGCGCGCCGGCTCGCTCCCGAGAGGGCAGCACCGTCCCACCTCCCACGCGCTGCGCGCTCCGGGCCCGAGAGGGGCGGGGCCTGGCGCGAGCGCGCCAGGGGCGGGGCTTCGGGGCGCGCCCGAGCGGGCGGAGGGGCGGGCTGGGGGCGTGGCCTAGAGCTAGGGGCCGACGGCGGTGGCAGCAGGGAGCTGGGAAGCCGAGAAGCCGGGAGCGCGGGGCTCAGTCGGGGGGCGGCGGCGGCGGCGGCTCCGGGGATGGCGGCGGCTCCGCTGCTGCTGCTGCTGCTGCTCGTGCCCGTGCCGCTGCTGCCGCTGCTGGCCCAGGGGCCCGGGGGGGCGCTAGGAAACCGGCATGCGGTGTACTGGAACAGCTCCAACCAGCAGTGAGTCGGGGGCCGGGGAGCCCGCGAGTCGCGAGTCAGTGAGAGGGGGAGCTGGTGGGCCCGGGAAGTCCTGGGGGAATCCGAGGTGGGAGCCCTGGGAGACCACAGCTGGGGGCTGGGAGGCGAGGGAGAGGTAGACGCACTCTGTGGGCGTCTATGAAACTCGGGGGGGGGGTGTCTGAGAGCGGCTGGTGGGTTTAGTAAGGCGGGCTCGGGCCGTGCGGGGGAGGCTGCTGGGGGACCCCCCACCCCACTTCGGCTTCTCCCCACCCCGCCACTGGAATCGCATGCCCCCATCCCACAGCCCTCCCACATCTTCACCCTTCGCCGGGCTGGGGTTTTGGGGGTACCGCTGTGCTAGGGATAGGCCGCAGTAGTTGAGGGCCCAGGGCTGACCTGTTTTCGGCCGGGAGGGTGTCAAGGGGTTCTGTATAGGGCTCTTAAAAGTGGAATCCGGAGCTGAGGCAGGGAGTCCAGCCGAGCATCTTCCCAGAACCAAGCCGAATGCGTTGCCCTGGTTGGGTGGATGCGCCTGGCTGGGGTGAGCCAGGGCTGGGTCGCCGAGTTGGGGGGCCCTGGGAGTGCTGCTTGGGTAGGATGAGAACGTGGGGTACCGGCGAGAGGGAAGGAAGCAGAGAGCTGTCGGCGTGTCACACACGCACTCACACGCACGGGCTGGAGACGGCGTGTGGCTCCAAGTGTGAGCGGGCGTGCGCGGCTGTCAGTGTGCGTGTGTGTCTGAGTGTGTGATTTGTGTGTCTGCGTCGGCGATCGTCTAGGAGTGGGAGCGGGCGGCGGGTCGGGGAGGGGGCTGTGGTCGTTGTCGGCGTGGCCGGCTGCGTCTGGGCTGAGGTGGCTGTCGGCGCCGCCGCGGTCTGGGTGGGTGTCAGAGCTGCGGTGTGGTTTCCCCGGGTGCCGGCTGCGGGGCCGGGTCCCCATTCTGCTCAGTCCTCGCTGCCCTTGTCTTCTCCTCCCTGCCGAGCCGCTGTGTGTATCACCCTGGCCGCCTCCGTGTGTGTCTGTGTGTTGGTGGGGGGGATCCCTAGGGACGCGAGGGTTCACTGTCACACCTGCACGGGCGGCGGCAGCGGCACTGCCTCTGGCTTCCCACCCCGGGGGGCGATTCGGGAGCAAATAGTGAGGCCCCAGGGGAGGGGGCCGGGAGGGCCGGGAGGGCCGGGCGGCCGCGACCCCCAACCTCCCGGGGGAGGGGCTGCCGCTCGGTTCTTTGTTGTTTGGGGCTCCGCGCCTCCCCCTCTCTCCCTCCTCGCTCCCTGAGTGTCAGACTGGGGGTGGGGATGAGCCAACGACGGCCCCCTCTCGCTTCTCATGGAAACCTCGGGGGTGGGGATGCGGCCCCTCCTTCCCGGAGCGGGACTTGGAGCTCTCCGGGGGGTTCTGGGGGCTGACTACCTGCTCTTTATGGCTCGTCCCCCTCCCCCAGACTCACACGTCCGCCCCCCGCCCTGCTAGAGTCTGGCGCGGAGTCGAGAGCGCGCAAGTGAGGGGCCCCGGGTTCCCCGCCACCTTCGGGGTACCACTGGGTTCTTAGGGGAAGCCAGAGACAGGAGGATGCGGGAATGGCCCTAGGGGGAGGTTGATCAGGTTCCCCTCCCCCGCATACACCTGGGCGCAGGTGAAAGCCCGGGAAAGGGGTGAGAGAACCCGAGTGCCGGGAGCCTCCTTTCTGCCCTACCCACTCCCGGGCTGGCCTGGACCCGCGGAGGTAAGAGGGGGCGCGCACTCGGCCGGGAGGCCGCTGCCGCCCCCGCCTCGCTTCCCTGGCCTTTGTTGCCGCTGCGCCCGGGCTCCCCGGCTCCCTTACTGCGGCAGCCGCGGCCCCATAAATCGTGAGAGCGACGTGCTCCGGAGCCGGGAGTGGAGAGGGCCGGGGAGCTGGGGGCGGGGCCGGGCCAAGCCACAGGCTCCCGCGCCCCCTCCCCCCGGTCACGTGAGCAGGGCTCCTGTCTCCCACTCCCCCGTCACGTGCAAAGGGTCTCAGCCCCTTGGGGTCACGTGGGGAGGGTCTTGCGACCCCGCCTCCTGGGGTCACGTGGGGGGTGTGGTGGGACACGTGCGGCGACCTCCTTTGATAGATCTGGGGTCAGTGCCCGGCACAGCAACCTTGACCTCGCCCCCTGCCCCTCCACTCAGCCCCTCTGTTTGAAGTAGACGAGATCTGCACCCAGGAACTAAAGATGGGGGGATATGGTAAGGGACACATGAAAATGTGCGGTGGAGGGGACCCCCGGAATTCAAGTTGGAGGGCGCTGGCTAATGGCCAAATATATGTCCCCTCGCTTGTGTTTCATATTTCTTCGCAGAACTGAGTGAGGATGTTGGTATTCACCCCGTCTCAAGAAGCCTCAAGAATCTTTCGTGGTGTCTTCCTGTCTCCTCCTCTCTAAAACGTTTTTCTTGTTGATACCTCTTTCATTCATACATTCATTCAACAAATATTTACTGAGGTTCCACTATGTCCCCGTCGGTCTCTCCCTTTATTTCCCCCCTGTGACCTGGTCTCTGCCCTGCACCCCCTTCTCTGTCCCTGAGTCTCTCCTTTTGCGTTTCCCTGTCTCCCGCTCTACTGTTTCTGGGCCTCCTTGGATCTGCCTCTATGTCCCTCCTTTTTCCAAGTCTCTGTTCTCATTCTCTTCCCTCTGAATTCCTGGTTCCTTCTCCCTCTTGCTCTGTCTCATTCCCTTTCCCTTCTCTGTGAATCTGGTCCCTGTAAATCTCCCTTCTCCGTGTGTGTCTCCCTCTCTCTTGGTCTCTGTGAGCCTCGCTTTCGGCGGGTCTCTCGCTCCTCTCCGCCGCTGCAGATCAATAAACCTTCGCCGCCGCCGCTGTCGCAGGGAGGAGGGGCGGGGGTGTCGGGCGCGTTGATTCTCCTCCACCCGACGCGGACCGGGGAAGCCCACAGCCGGGACTCAGGATGGCGGGACCCGGCCGGGCAGGGCGCCGAGGCCGAGGGCGCCGAAGGGCGCAGGGGTGCCGGCGTGCACGCGCCGCCCGGCGACCCTTCCAGTCCTCCGGCCCCTGCAGCCCGGGCGCGGGGACTCCACGCCGCGCACACGTGGCCCGGCCTTGCCTGCCGGAGCAGGCGACGCGCAGCCTCGGGGGTGCGCGCCGGAGGGGAGGAGAACCCGGGTCCGGTCTCTTTACATCCCTCCTCCAGCTCTCTTTGCTTCGTATCCCAGCGTCTGGAGGTGGGGGCGGGGAGTGAACAAGTTCAGGTCCCTGGGGTCCTTTCCCCACTCCCTGGGCTTGTTAGACACCCTGTTTGTCTGCCTCTAATTGCCCCGGAGAGAGAGGCTAACTCCTTCCCGGCTCCCCCGCCCCGTCCCCGGGGCGGTCAGGCTGAGAGGGGCCAGGCGCGAATAGGCGGGGCACTGAAGGAGTGGATGCGCCCCGGGGTTGGTGCGTGCGGCTGGAGACAGATAACGGGGTGAGGGGACATTCCCGCCAGGCGGGGTGGGTCGCCTTTCTTCCGGGGAAGTGGAAGGCTACTAGGGGGATGGAGAAGGGAAGAATAGAGAATTGTTTAAAGGGGCAGGGCACATCCCAGTCCCCAGATCCCAGCCCCACCTCCGCGCCCCACCCAGGCCCGGGGGGTGCGGCTCTGAAGACGCGGTTAGCTGCCGAGCTCCCACCCGGCCTTGGCGGCACCTCCCTTTTCACTGCCCAGGCAAGAGAGGATGACAGATTCAATTAAAACCCCAAGCCAAGCAGACACCCTGGGTCTCCTGGGAGCTGCGGCCGGGGATTCCTGGCACCCAGCCCCTCTGCCCCCTGTCTGCCAGACACCAGCAGGGCACAGCCACCCGACGAGCAGGTCTTTCTCCCACATACCCAGCTTTGGGAGGCATTTCAGGGGCTGTTCCTGCCACCAAGCACAGGGATAGGTAAGAGGTGGCTTCTCTCCATTTGCGGTGTCCTAGAAACCTTTCTATAAGACTAGTCCTTGACCTGTTGAAGAAACCGGGATACCTGTAGGAATACCTCTGGGGTTGACTTACTCCCTGCTGGAATAGGGTGTATTGCAGGGAGAACTGGGCGGCATAGCAGGACAGGCTACTGTGGAGTGGAACTGGAAACCTGGGGTCAGAGGCCCCAGTGTGTCTGCGCAGCTGCTCCGGGCCTGACACCCTACCACTGGCGTCCCCCTCCCCAAAGCCTAGAGGGAGGAACAGGAGAGATGGGGTTTGGGGACAGAAAGAGGCAAGCCTGGGGTGGCGGCTGGGAGCCAGGCCTGGTCTAACCCGTTTTCCTGCTCCCAATGCCTCAGGCCGAGACTCCTGCCCACCTGAGTGCCAGGGCCAGGGAGGGGCCTGAGTGACCCATCACTCCCGTGGGAACCAAGTGGGGCTGGTGGCATTCCTGATGACTCAAGGAGGAGGCTGTTCCCATTCCTACTGGGGTGCCCAGCACCTATCTGCCTCCCTAGCAGGCCTGGAAGTGGGTGCTTGGGGAGGGGGTGGCACAAGCAAGGCCAGGGAAGTTGGTAAAGTGGGGAGGGGCCCTTAAAGCTACACCGCATGCAGAGGTCTCCAAGCCTGTTTCCCTAATGGATCTAATTACTGCGTGTGGAGTTGGGAGGTGCCTGGTGACCTGGGGGGCCAATTCCCCCCCCCCTCAGGGAGTTCCCAGAGACTAGGGACCCAGGGGGTTGATATTTTGCCAAGTACTCTATCTTCCTGTGTTCACCACACTCCCCCCTCATTGTCAAAATGTGTGCTTTCTTACCCTAGGGAAATTAGAGAAAACCTTTGCCTACTTCCTTTCTTCATTCAGACATTTCTCCCATCCCCATGCCACTCAGTACCCACCGTCCAGGGGGTAAGACCAGCACTTTGATGGTGACTAGCAAGGCAGGGGGTGGACCCAGCATCTGCTTCTCTGTCCCCTAGAGCAGGGATTCTTAACTTTTTTTGTTCCACAGACCCCTTTGCCAGTCAGACGAAAGCCATGGACCCCTTACTAAGTCCACACTATACTGTGTACTATTTAATACATCTATCACACCTGCACCAACACGTCCCCACAAGAATACTGTTTTTTTGAATTTCAGTTCAAGCTAATGGACCCCTTTTTAAGAACCCCTGCCCTAGAGGGATCAGGGAAGTAAGATGCACGGCCATCTTGTCTGGGCACTACTCTGCCTAGCATCATGGTGGGGGGCCATGGTGTCCAGTTTGAGGAGGGAGGTGTATAATGAGGCAAAAGTTTGGGCTGGTTGGCATAAGGCCACGTGGAGCCTTGGTTCTGAGTCTCTTGGCTCCTTGCTCTGTTGTGTCAGGTCACTGGGGACCTGATTGTCCGTGGCTTCAGGGTGGAGGTCAGTGGATCCTTACGGGGCATCAAGGTACAGAGGCCAGTGATGTTTAGGGAGCACGCGTGCCGGTTTGTGTGTGGGGGGAGGGAGGCAGGGAAAGAGCCTGAGGCCACGGACAACGTAGCTTTTCCATGTGTATGCCCTGCACGCGTGGGCGGTGGGCATATTTGCGTGTAGGACCACAGAACTGATGCATGTGTATGCCTGAAGCCGCCATACATGCGTGAGTGAGGGCAGGTCCTGTCAGACGGGCCCTGGGGGTGGACTGGCAGCAGCAGGGAAGCACGCCGGGAGCGGCGATGGAGAGCGCACATCCCTCGGAAGGGATCCCTCCCACTCTCCCCCTTCCCTTCCATCCCTTCTGTGCCTCCTCCTCGCTGGTGAATTATGGAGGATGGACGGAGGAAATCCGGGCCTGGGTCTGGGAGTCGCTGGGGCCTGCGCCGTTTCTGTGGTAACCGAAGCACAGGTTCCCCTCCTCCCTCCCCACTCCGCCCCCTGCCCCCGCCTCTTTTCCTTCGGCGGTGGGGCCCGGCTTCCCTGCGCCTTTGCTGCCCTCTGGCGGCCGCCAGGAGAAGGCCCGAACAAGGAAGAGGACACTGAAGCATAGGGCGGGATCTGAGGTCACTAGGGCTCCGGGGACACAGACTGGGGCTGAGAGGAGTGGAGTCTCAGAGGAAAAGGCGGGAAGCTCCGGGGAGCCTGGCGCCGTCTGCGGAGCGGCGAGGTGGAAAGCGGGGTGGCTTCGAGGTTTCTTCTCTCTGACCCGCTTCCTTTTCCCCACAGCCTGCGGCGAGAGGGCTACACCGTGCAGGTGAATGTGAACGATTACCTGGATATTTACTGCCCTCACTACAACAGCTCAGGGGTGGGCCCCGGGGCGGGGCCGGGGCCTGGAGGCGGGGCGGAGCAGTACGTGCTGTACATGGTGAGCCGGAGCGGCTACCGCACCTGCAACGCCAGCCAAGGCTTCAAGCGCTGGGAGTGTAACCGCCCGCACGCCCCCCACAGTCCCATCAAGTTCTCGGAGAAGTTCCAGCGCTACAGCGCGTTTTCGCTGGGCTACGAGTTCCACGCCGGCCACGAGTACTACTACATCTGTGAGTGACGGCCGGGGCGTGGTCAGGCGGGGCCAGGCGGGGCGGGGCCTAGAGCAGGGCCCGCGTGACTGTCAGGGGGCGGGGCCAGGGGCGGGGCCTGGAGCCGGGCCTGAGTGGCGGCCATGGGGCGGGGCCCCGGGAGGCCCGGGGCGGGCCAGTGCTGTTGTCCTGAGGTCTCTGTCTCTAGGAGCGATGCCCCGGAATGGGCGCGGGGACCGGGGGACGGGGATGAGGAGCTCAGGGTTTCAGCTCAGGGCAGTGAGGCTAAGAGAGGGCTTTGGTCCAAGTTCGGGCCGCGGAGTCAGTGTTTCTGGGAGGCCCATTCCGGAGCCGGGACTCGGGGATCATTGTTTCTTGAGGGGTGGGTCCAAAAGTCCTTCTGGGGCTGACGGCGGAGCCACAGTGACCGACATGCAAAGGGCAGGGGGAGGTAGTGAAGGAGACTGCCCAAGAGGGGCGGTTTGCAGGAGTGAGGGCACGGGGCGCGACCTGGGAGGAAAAGACTCAGGCTCGGTCTCCTCCGCAGCCACGCCCACCCACAACCTGCACTGGAAGTGTCTGCGGATGAAGGTGTTTGTCTGCTGCGCCTCCAGTGAGTATGACTGGTTCCCAGCCGCGCCCCCATCCTTGCCTCCCCTGCTTTGGGGCTCCCCCCGGCTTCCTGGGGGTGGGGATGGAGAGCACAGGCGAGGGACGCCGGCTCCCCAGCTGTAGCGGAGGGAGGGGATCCTGGCCCTGACTCTCCCCTCCTCTCTCCCCACCCGCACCCTACCCCGCAGCATCGCACTCCGGGGAGAAGCCGGTCCCCACTCTCCCCCAGTTCACCATGGGCCCCAATGTGAAGATCAACGTGCTGGGTGAGTCTGCGCAGCGCCCTCTGGTGGCCACTGCTGGAACCGCAGCCCCCTCCCCGGTGCCTGCTCACCTCGCATGCCTTCCCCCTGGGGGCACTGATTCTGCGGACCCCCGCGGGTGGTCCCGTCCCCGGCTCCACTGCTGCTGCCGCTGCCGCGTGCCCTCGCCCCGGAGCGCAACCCAGTCCTCACCAGTCTGTCTATCCATCTGTCCACAGAGGACTTTGAGGGCGAGAACCCCCAGGTGCCCAAGCTTGAGAAGAGCATCAGCGGGACCAGCCCGAAGCGGGAACACCTGCCCCTGGCCGTGGGCATCGCCTTCTTTCTCATGACGCTCTTGGCCTCCTAGCTCTGCCCGCTCCCTCGGCAGGGAGAGGTGGGGTGGGGCTGGGAAGGAGCAGGGGCCTTTGACCTCTCTAAGGGACCCCATGGGGCTTAGACCCTTCCTCCAACGGTGGGAAGTGGGGTCTGCACCTACACCTGTGCCCACCACTTTGCCCCTCTCCCCCCAGGTAGGGCACTGTAGTGGACCAGGAGCAGGGACAGCCACAGGTCTCAGGTGACCTTGTGGTTCTGGTAATGTTTGGTACCAAATTGGGGCACCATAAAGGGCAGCGCTCAGGGCTCCCTGCCCCCTGGTACTTTTCCCTGCCTCCTGGTGCCCTCCCCCTTGGTCCCACCAGAGAGACAGATATGCCCCAGAGAGAGCAAATCGAAGCAGGGGAGGCACCCGGCCGCTCTCCTCCAGGGGCAGAACACGGGGAGGGGACTAGATGGGCAAGGGGGTAGCACCGCCTGCTGCCCTCTTCCCCTGTTTACAGCAATAAGCACGTCCTCCTCCCCCTACTCCCACCCCCAGGATTGTGGTTTGGATTGAGTCCAAGTTTACAAGTAGATGCCCCTGGGGGGCGGCAGGCAGTGGACAAGGGTAGCAAGGGGTGGGCATTGGGTGCCAGGCAGGCATGTACAGACTCTATATCTCTATATATAATGTACAGACAGACAGAGTCCCTTCCCCTCCGTAACCCCCGATCTCCTTTGACTTCCCCTTCCAGCTTCAGACCCCTTCCCCACCAGGCTAGGCCCCCCCCACCGGGGGACCCCCTGGCCCCTCTTTTGTCTTCTGTGAAGACAGGACCTATGCAACGCACAGACACTTTTGGAGACCGTGAGACAACAATGCCCCCTCCCCTCCAGGCCTGAGCCAGGACCTTGCCCTGCCCACCCCGTGTGGCCCCCACCCATCCTCCTGGGCCTTTTTCAAGTGCTTTGGCTGTGACTTTCATACTCTGCTCTTAGTCTAAAAAAATAAACTGGAGATAAAAATAACTGAGTGTGTGTGATTTCAAGGGACCATCACCCTTCTATTACCAGGGTGGGGGAGGGGATTCTGAGGACAAACAGTCGACGAAACACCTTATTCTGTGGCTCTTTCTCCTTTAAGGAATGCAGCTCCGTGTGGAGGGAGGAAAACGGGCCTCAGAGCTGGGCCTGAGTGATTCGGGGCAAATTGCTTCATCTCTCTGAGCCTCAGGTATCCGTTCAGTAAAACTGGGTAATAATTCATCTCTCTCAGGGTTGGTGTCAGGATTAAGTGACCAAGGAAATCTAAGGCTCGATCAGTGATGGTTTTCTCCTCGCCCCATTCCATCCTGTAACCAGAAGTTCTTGACTGGGGTCTCTGGAATTCAGGGGGTTTGTGGACTTGGGGGGGGGGGGAATTAAATCTTTATTTTCACTCATCTCTAACTGAAGTTTAGTATTCTCTTAGGGATTTGGGCAACAAGCCACGATAATATGAACAGTACCTGTGACTTTATAACCAACAGAAATCACAGATGTTTTGATCGAAGATTTCTCGAAATACTGTTCATGCTCCTCACTACTTTGAAATTATGCTAGTTGTTAGACCTTCCTTGTTTTTAATGTTACTAGATGCACAGATATTACTATACAAAAAATTTGTTAATGTTTTCATAACTGTTTATCAATAATTGGTTTCCTTTATAACCCTTTGTAGTTTCATTTTATTCATTTACAAACATTCTGAAAAGGGGTCCATGGGACTCCCCAGATGACCGGAGGGACCCACGGCACAGAAAAGGCTAGTAACCCCTAATGTGAGGCAACACAGCTGGGAGCTTGCTACGCTGGGGTTACATGTAATTATAGCACTCTGCCTGCAGCGGTCAGGAGATTTCTGCATCAGACAGAAGGCAAAAATATACGAGAGTGGGTGAAGCAGTCAAAGGTGTCTTTTCAGGAGCTGCAAGGTCAGGGTTGTTGGGTGGACACTGTATGAGGGGGTGGGGATTGAGGCTGACACCCACTTTGGGCCTCACTTGCTGATCCAAGGACCCTGGCCTGGAAGGGGGAGGTGCCTTTTTCTCATTGCCAAGCTGTGCACCCAAGGAACCCCTTCCCACCCAATCGGCATTGTGTGGGCAGGTAGGGTTTTGGATGAGTGCTCCCGTGTGCCCCTGTGGCTCTGCCAGCTGCAATGAGAGTGAGCCCTTGGCCACGGGGACTGTATTCTCCCCGTCTATACCCTTAAAACATTAAATGGAATTCAGCAGGACTCTAGAGAGTGGGTACCCTTCTGGCTGTTGGAGTAGGGGAGGAGTGGGGATGGAAGGGCAGGTAGGAAAAAAACCTGGGGCAGCCAGTGGACCAGTCAGAGGTCCCTACTGGGGGACGAGATGAAAAGGTAGGCCCATTCTTCCAATCATTCATTTATTCACTGATGTTTTTAAGCATCAGTTTTTAAGCCGAGTGTCAGGCTTTACCCTGGGTACTGGGGATACGAAGAAAACAGTCTTTACTCTCAAAATTTAGTTTGTGCTCATGTGTGAAGGGAAATAAAAACACATATAATCTATGCCCAGGTATTACATGGTTAAATGGCAGGGGGCTGTGGGAGCACTGAGGAAAAAGCACACCCCTACCTGGGACACAGAGACAAGGTGGCAGGGAGGAGGAGGTACATGTAGCAGAGGCCCTACTGTGGAGAGACTCTTGAAGACCAGACCAAGGAATGTGGATTTGTCCCTACGGGGAGCTATAGCAGTGGACCTAGGCTCAAGGCTCCCTCAAATCCCAGGACCAAGTGGGGCGGGGCTGGCCGGCTAGGATGGGGAGGGTCTTATGGGTTCTAGGACCTCGGAATAGGGAAATTGCTCTAGTTCCTGGCATCAGGAACTAGAACAGAGCAGCTTCTGCTTACTGAGCACCTTTACTAAACACCTACTATGTGCTGGGCACTGTGCCAAGTATTGTAGTATCAGGTGCTTTTTTTTTTTTTTTTTAATGCCCCTTTAAGCCTCAGTATTCCAATAATACAGATGGGAAGACTGAATCTGAGAAGCTATGTCCCTTGACTAGGTGAGTGGTAGGGCTGGCATTCAAAGCATCCACATGTCTCCAGCGTGATGCTCTGCTCATTCTCCATACCATTGGTCGGAAGAACCCTTTGCCCACAAATCCTGATTGCATCCCCTCATTTCCACCAGGGCCACCACTTGGAGTTTCTGGGGAGAAGCATCAAAGGGCTGCAGATATGGAGGGAGCTTCATTCATGAGGCTCATTTTACAGATGGCAGAACCGAGGCTCAGTGTGAGTGAGAGACTCGCTCCCAGTCATTCAGCAAATCCATGGCAGAGCCAGGACCAGAACTCAGGGGTCCTGAGCCCCCATCTTTTTTCTACCACACTGTGATGCCCAAGAAGAGAAGAATCGCATCTTCCCAGGAATTGAAGGCTGGTATTTGAGATCAGGAAGAGGCACAGCTCACCCCAAAGATCCCCCTTCATTTCCCCCCGACGCCGTGGCTTCAAGCAGCTCTGGGGTCGTGCTGAGGATCTCCCCGTCAGATCAGGCTCTAGTTCTGGGAGCAGAGGAGGAGTGGGGTGAGGGTTCAGCCCTTAGATGGACAGACCCCAATAACCTTGGGCCTGCCTGGTACAGGGCCACTGCCTTGTGGCACCGAGGTCTGCGCAGCCCCAGGTGTCCTGGCCAAGGCAGTGGTGTAGTGACGCCAGTGGTAAAGCATGAGGGCCAGGGCTGGAGGCACATATGGGGACAGGGGCTGGTGGGAGGGAAGGAAGGGGACCCACAGTCCAGACTCAATACCTGCTAATGGGCTGGGTAGGCTAAGATAGGAGTGGGACAGAGCAGAACAGAGCAGAGGAGAACAAAATAGAATAGCTTTGAATTGGGATAATGGAGTGGGCAGACGGTGCTAGGACAAGGCTAGCCAAGGGGAAGCCGGGCGGCGCCATCTCCTTTGGACTGCCCCACCAGCAGCTGGGGGGCCCCTGGTGCCCAGAGCCTGAACGAACGTCCTGCCGACTGTGCGGTTCCCTGAAACGCCGGGCCCTGGAGCGAGGAGAGTTCAATTCAGGGCGCTGTGCTCGCTCCAGGCCGGCAGAGCCCCCTGCACACGGGCGCCCTCTCTGAACGGGGCCTTCTTCCTCTGTCCAGCCTCATTCTGGCCATCAGGAGGAGTCACATCAACGCACACTGGAGCTCCAGAGGGTTCTCACAGGGGGAATTCCCAGAACCCGTGTAGGCAGAGTTCACAGCGCCCCCTCGACCCTCCCCTCCCCAGAGTTACATCAACAGCAACAAACAACCGAACACAGGATCTGGCTGGGGCAGCGAGCGTGGGCCACGCCCACCCTGGTCGCGGAGCGGTTGCTCCGCCCAGGGTCTGCCTAGGGGGAGAGGGGCAGGCCGGGCTCTTTGCCGCCGAGGCTGCGGCACGGGGCCGCCGCTCAGGGCCGGCACGTCTGCGCGATATCCGCCAGGTGGCGCGGCACCTGGGCTGGGGCCGGCCAGGGTGTGTGCAGGACGTGGAAGGGTTTGTGGTCTGGGGAAGTGCTGAGGGGGGGTGTTGGCCTTCGGGGGGAGCAGGAGCTGCTCTGTAAGACGTTCTGGGCTCAGCTCTTCCCCTGTTCTCAGCCGGGGACAGGGTAGGAGACAACTCAGTCCATCTTCCATCCAGAATTGACTTCTCCCTCTGCTCTGCTGCTTTCCCTCTGTCCAGTTCTAGATGCTGTGGGCTTGGGATGGACTTGGGCCCAGTCTACACCTGTCCAGCCCAGAGCTTCCCAGCCCCAGACACTGTGCATTTTCTTTCACCCTCTCTGTCCTGCCCAATTTGCAAACCAGGGGTCAAGGGATGGGCTGGGGATACATAGGTTAGGATGGGGGACATGGGCTGGATGTGGAGGTGACACAGCTGGGAGGGGGACATGGACTGGGACAGAGGGACACCGGTTAGACCGGGAAACATGGACTGGGGTGGAGGGATACTGAACAAGATGAAGAATATGAGTTGGGTCTGGGGGCTCGGGCTGGGATGTGGGACACTGGTGGGAAGTGATGGGGACACACAGGCTGGGTGGCTGCAGCCCCTGGAGGGCAGGCTGGGGAATGGTGGTGCTGACATAAGGGGACAGCCCGGTGCTGGCGCCTGGACAGCCAGAAACACTTTGGCCCTGGAGCGGGAGGCGCAGCTTCAGGCAGTGATGCTGGGCTGGGACCTGACATGGGTGGTCTGGTCTCCTCCAGTCTCCTCTGGCTTGGCCTGGGTGGGAGCGTCAGTGCCAAACTCTTGGGCCTCCCCCGCAGTGGCTGGCCCTGGGTAATTACAGGGCCGTCGCCAAAGGGTGGGGGGCCCGACCCAGGAACTTGGCAGAGCTAGGCTCAGCTGGCCAGGGGCGCCCCCCAGCTTGCCCCTGACTGGCTGGGGTTGGCCAGGAGACAGTTGGGCCTCACATTCATGCACACACACACAACTGCACACACTTCAATGCATACACACTCAGATAATCTCAGAATCTTGTGGCCGCACACAGTCAATCAAACTCACTGCTCAGGGAGAGGGGGCTCGGGGGACGACAACCCTGAAGGGGCCTCGGAAAGGAAGGCAAGGGCTTTGTTTGCACAGCTGAAGTGTAAGGGGCCTCACGCCGGACCAGGGGAGCGGCCCAGGCACCAGCAGAGGGGCTCAAGCACACAAGCCTCCTCTGGCCCTACACTCGCAGGCAGGAACACTGACACACACTCACTGGCCGTTTCCACACACATCCAGGCATGCGCAGTCAACGCACGTCAAAGCCCTCACACACCTTTCACTGGCATTAGGCACACACTGATGTCACATTGTCTAACACATTCATTCAGACACAGGCCCACACACATGCACCCCAGGGTCACACAGGGTCACACACTCGAGGGCTGGAATCCAATCGATGACACAGTTCCCCAACACAGACCATGACGACAGTCCCAACTAAACAAACAGTGGTTCCTGCGGAAAGGGCAGCTGCCAAACCGACTGGGCAAAGTCTGGAATCCAGGAAAGTACGGGGGAGGGAGAAGGTCGGGTGCGGCGGAGAGCAGTGCCACATTCACACCCTCTGTAAACCTATGGGGCATGTCAACAGTCACGCGAGACACAGAGACACCACCTGGGACTCCAAGGACGTACCCAGACACACTCACAAACACAGGGATAGCCGGAGGCCCCTCGCTCACATCCATGTGCACACCCAGAGACACGGACCCACACCCAGAGTTAGACACAGACACAATTCCTCTCAGAGACCTTGAGTGTCCCCCTTCCCCCACCACATGCTGGTGAAGGAGAAGATGACATGGGCGAGGAGCATGCTGGGAGTGCAAGAGCTGAGCCTGGGACCAGAGAGGTCCCCTTCCTATGTCACAGATATCCTCACGTGTGCACGCACATACACACGCAAACCAGACCCTGAGTCTTGAGGGAGGAGCCTGCTGCACCCCACGTGGGTCCATGCCCACGTCTGCCCACCTGGGCACCAGCCCTGCCCACCTGGGCTGCAGACCCCAGGCCCTGCCTCTCTGCACCCTTAAGCAACCGAGGCACAGATGGCGATCCTGGCACTCCTCTGCGTCCTGAGGTCTGTCACTTGGGTACCCCTCAGGGTCTGACAAGACTTGGTCTGACGGGGAGAAAGGGGATGCTCTCAGTGGGCCCCTGGAAGGGCCCCCAAAACGGGCCTTGGGAGCACGCCTCCCTCGCTGAGAGCTAACTACACCCCAGGCCCTGAGCACGGCTCTAAGCGCGGTCCTGGGCGTCGAATCCAGATTGGCTGGGCCTGTGGGCGGGGCTTTGGGAGAAGGGGGAGGCTGGAGGGAGACTGGGAGTCTTCCAGCTAGGCTGTGGGTGTTGGTGGTGGGAATGGGGTTGCTGCCAAGGGAATACAGACCAGACAGAGGAGACAGCACGACCAAAAGGGTAGGAGCAGTTATGCTTGTGTTTCATAACGTGAGCAGTCACATAAACATCCAAACTCACAGCAGAGCACACACTCTTCCCATGCGCAGTGTGCCTTCATGCACAGGCAGCCCCTCCTGGAGCACGGATTTGCCCCCTTCCAGGCTGCTCTGGCACCACCCTACATGGCTTCCATGTGAGGGCGCCCCCTAGAGTCCTCCACACATTTGCACCCAGGCCGAGGGGCTGCCTGCCTGTCTGTGGTGCCCACAGTGAGCGGCCTCCTCTCTGGGACAGGTGGCTGGGAGCTGGGGCACCTGAGCAGTCCCCCAGCCTTCCAGGGCTGCGGAGAGCAGGGAAGCCGGGGAGACTGTGGCCGCCTGGGAGTCTCAGAAACAGCAGATTCTCCTTTAGCTAAAAGCACTTAAGCAGAGGCCTGAGTTAAAAATAGGCTGGATTTACTGCCAGAAGGTGGCACCAGAGGAAGTACTTTCCTGACAGCACTTGTTTTGTCCCAAACACCTACAGTGGCTCTGTGGGACCCCACTGGGCTGGGAACCCAGGGCCCTTGTGGCCCACTTGTCAAAAAAAAAAAAATTATTGGTTCCTCTAGCGTTTACAGAAAGCATATTTAGTCTGTCTTCTTCCACTTCTATCATACCACTTCCCGTAGAGCGCACGCACTGCGGTCCCGCTACCTGCCACTTTGGACTCTTGTTGGCATGTGTTTTATTTCTACATAGCCTACTACCCCCACAACACGTGATTTTTTTTGCTTTAAACCCTCAACTATCTTTTACAGAGAATTTAAACATAAGAAAAAGTCTTTTACATTTGCCCACATATTTTCCATTTCCTGGGCTCTTCATTCCTTTGTGTAGATGGAGATTTCCATCTGGCATCATCTTTCTTCCTCTGGAAGGACCTTTTAAAAACATTTCTTCTAGCCAGGTCTGTCGGTGGTAAATTCTTTCTGCTTCTGAAAGTCTGAAACATCTTTATTTTGCCTTCATTTCTGAAAGATGTCTTCACGGAATTCTAGGTTGACAGTTTTTATCTTTCAGTACTTTAAAGGCGTTGTGCCACTCTCTTCTGGCTTGCATTGTTTCTCTGAGAAATCTGCTTATATCATCTTCTCTATGTAATGTGCTTTTTCCTCTGGCTACTCTTATGGCATTCAGCGGTGAGTAAACTATTATGTGCCTTCAGGTAGTTTTCACCATGTTTCTTGTGCTTAAGGTTTGTTGACCTTCTTAGCTCTCTGGGTTCACAGGTTTTACCAAGTAATTTGGACATTTTTCAGACATTATTTCTTCCAGTATTTTTCTCTCACTGCCCCCATCACCAGTTTTCTGGGTCTCCCATTGCAGGTATTGATGTTATTCCACAGTTCATTGATTTTCTGTTCTTTTTCTTCTTCTCTTTTTCTTTCAGTTAACTCAAATGTTTGTTTTTCTTGTGAGAGCCTACGTGGTGGCCACGGGGCGGGGGGGTTGCCTGGGTCCTCTACAGGAGACCCTGGTGTGGGTCTTCACGAGATGTTCGGTGAACTCCAGATAGGGAGGCTTGGTGAGCACTGTCTCTTTCCAGAGGTGGGGGTGAGATAGCTGTAGGTCTTGGAGAAGGACTTGAAGGGGGCCTTGGCAAAGTTGCCCATGGTGGCTGTGCAGCCCCTGGCCAAGGTGTAGCAGGCGTCGATACCTTCCATTGGCAGCAGCTCCTTGGGCACAGGGGCCAAGACGATGCCAGTGCCTCCAAGGGCAGGGATGAGCCACAGCAGAACAGAGCCACAGCGTCCCGTCACATTGCAAAGGACAGTGTGGGGCTTGCCGGTCTTGCTCCCCCAATCGCCCCGCTGCATAGGGTCAACGGAGCACTTAGCCAGAATGACGGCCCTGCCGATGGCGGTGGCTTTCTCCTTGGGAGACCATGTGGCAGTTGTAGTCCCAGATGGTGACAAAGCCCTGAACCTGGTCCACTGGCCAAAGCGGGTCTGCTTTTGCACAGGTCTCATCCTTGAGGGATGTCCCCAGGAAAACGTCAGTGATCTCAGACTGCTTGATGGGCAGAGACAAGAGATAGCTCTCCTCCAGGGACTTGGTCTCGTGTCCTTGACCAAGTGGCCCAGCTTGGTGATAGGTGGTCACTCCTTGTCTTTGGCCTTGCCTCCACAACAATGGCCCTGACCTCGGCCCTGGATCCCGCTGCCAAAGCCTCCAGGGAAGCGACTGTGGCCTCTCATTCCAGTACCCCCAGGGCTCCAGAGCCATCGCAGGACCGGCATCAACTGCCATTGGTGTTTTCTCAAGAAGTTTTTCTTTTCTTTCTTTTTTTTTTTTTTTTTTAAGATTTATTTATTTATTAATTCTGTGTTTTTTCTGGATCTGTATTGTGAATTTTATGTTGTCTAGTGCTGGATTTTATATATATATATTCCTTTAAATATTTTGTGAGCTTTATTCAGGGACATGGTTAAGTTACTTGGAAGCAGATTGATCCTTTTAAGGCTTGCTTTTTAAAATACATATATTGTGTTAGTCAGGGTTCTCTAGGGAAATGGAATCAACAGGAGATATCTGTCAATAATGAGATTTTATAAGTCTCTCACACGACCGTGGGGATGCACAAGTCCAGGTTCCGCAGGCAGGCTGTAAACCAGGGGCTCCGATGAAAGCCCAATGAAGGTCCTTGATGAGTTTCTGGGAGAAGTTGGCTGTCCAAAGACGAGCTGGGAAATTCTCTCTGAATGTTGAAATCACTTCCCCTTTTAAGGCATTCAACTGATTGGATAAAAGCGTCACCCATTGCTCATGGCAATCTCCCTGATTGATGCAGATGTAATCAGCCATCCAGGCAGTAAACTCACTGGTGACCAAAGTCCATAAATGCTATTGTATTACAATTAGCCCAGTGCTTGCTGAGGGTAATGGGAACATGGAATGGGTAGTGGAAGAAGGTAGTGATAAATATGAACTTCGACCACATTACCAGTTACAGAAACGAGGACTGTAATAGTCATGAATCCTTCTTTGTTTTGTTATGAGCATGATTGTATATGTACACAAAACGAATTTCTTTGTTTTCTTCCCCAACCTTTTCCCCTATCATATGAAAAGTTGTATTAATTTCATATCATAATATTTAAGGATGTCAAGTTTAAAAGTGAATATTATTCAAGGACTTGCACCCTATTCTGTATGGAATTAATGCGTTTCCAGTTGTATGCAGGTGAGTTGAACATTGCTAGGTGGAAATATATCTGTATGCTTGTCTGTTATTGTTTTTACTTAGAGACTAAGTATGGTTTAAGGTAGTGTGTATGGTTGCCGAGTTGACAAGGGGTGGACTGTGATGGTTAGGCTAATGTGTCAACTCGGCCAGGTAATTGTGTCCAAATGTTTGGTACAGCAAGCACTGGGCTAATTGTAATACAGGAACATTTATGGAAGAGGAAG
>JAQZBX010009119.1:0-27226 GCA_029593785.1 Cabassous unicinctus
GGGGGGGGGGGGGGAGAGAGAGAGAGAGAGAGAGAGAGAGAGAGCGCCTTGGAAGCAAGAAGCTAAAAGCAAGGAAACCCAGAAAAGAAGGGAGAGAGCAGCAGATGCTGCCATGTGCTTTGCCATGTGACTGAGGAGTCAGGGGTGTGGGCTTTTGGTCTGAGGGAAGAATGCATTGCCTTGATGCTGCCTTGATTTGGACATTTTTTTCAGTCTCAAAACTGGAAGCTTTAAATGAATAAATTCCCACTGTTAAAACCAACACATTTCACGGTGCCTGCTTTGAGTGGCTTAGCAAACCCAAACACTCAAGCGGTACCAGCTGCTTCCTGAACGTACGCTGCTTGCCAGGCTCTGTCCTGAGAATTGGCCTGTAGCAGAGGACACAGAAATACCCCACCCAAGTTCTTGTCTTCTTAGAGAGATGACCCTCTCATGCAGTTAGACGCCAGGGTGCTATGTGCTGGGTTGGGGGAGGCAGGGTGTCATGGTGCCCCAAGAGGGGGTCAATGGCTCCTACGTGTGGGCTAGGGACAGAAAGGGCAGGTGGGAGGGGATTTGCTCTGCTTGAAGAGTAGAATTGAAGGGAGTAGGATTAGATCATGAGGTAAGTAAGGAAGCAGGGTCTAAACTGTGCACGTTTTTGGAAGCCCTGGGTAGAGTTTGACTTAAAAGCAATAAAAGAGCCATGAAGTTGATGTGCAGGGGTGTGCCTTCTGGAAAGACCACTGTGGCTGTGGAATGGACAAAGGCCTAGCGAGAGCAGAGGCAGCAAGCTAAGAAAATCGTTCTGCAGATGGAAAGAATATGTGGATTCCAGAGCTACTTAGGGGATGGAATCAGCAGGTCTGAAGAGTGGTTGGCTAGATGTCCAGGTACTAGTTGTTGGGATGGATTTCCAGGCTGAGCAGTGATGGCCTCTGGGATAAGGGGTAAAGGAGGACAGCAGCAGTCCAGTGGGAAGAAGATGAAAACTGCCAGAAGGGTCCAGGCCTAGGGGACCCTTTGTCATAAATGAGAGAAACTGCCCTGGAGGAGGACAGGGGCTACTGGAGCTAGTAGGTAGCACACAGGTTCTCCTGGGACACTTCACACACATTGTCTTCCTGCCATTCTTCCCATCTCCCAAAGCAACTGTGTCTCACAGTCAAAAGCAATGGTTAAAAAAATACTTTGGCCCTAGGGTCAGATAGGCCAAGGGCTTTGGAGTCAAAGTGGTTTGGATTAGACTCTGCCACTTAATAGCTGCTATCATGGGCAAGTTAATTAACTTCTCCGAGCATCAGTGAGGTGATCTGTAAAAGCAGTATAAAAATACTTACCTTACAGGTTATTAGAGGGCTGGGCAAACTATTAATGTAATTAATTACATTAGCATATTTAAACAGAAAATTTATGTGCATGTGATTAAATCAGATGCCGAAATAGGATGTGATAAATTTCACCAAGTTTTCTTCCAAAGTACTTGACAAATTAGGAATAGAAAAGAACTTCCTGAAATAGATACAGGCTGTCTACAAGAAACCTACAGTAGATGTTAAGCATGTGCAACGCCAGACGCATTTCCATTCGAGTCAGGCGTATTTCTAGGATTGGCCTCTCCTTGGTAATGGTCACCTCTGCCCTGGATGCCCTAACCACCACAGTGAATATTTTTTAACAATCAGTAAGTTAGAGGAAACTGGCATTCACCCCCCATGTCATCAGCTGAGGAAGGCAGTCAGTTATAAGGCCAATAAACAAGGACGTTTCTCTATACCATAAATAAACAGTTAGATGATTGTAGAACTTCACAATGTCACAGAAATTAATGAACTATTCCCCCAAATATGGGCAAAATGTTTGTGGAATATGCAACAATTTTGCAAGAGAACGTAAAAGGAACATGAATCAAGGGAAAGGCACTTTGTGATTCTGGGAAGGAACCCTGTCATTTTGAATCTTTCTCAGATCAATCTATAAATTATACACTACCTAGCAAAATAGCAACACACATTTTTATGGAAGTAGAAAAGTTGATTATAAAATTTATATGGAAAAAAACCATTATAAACCCATGATAAGTATTGTGGAAATTTCAAAAAGAAGAACAGTGAGAAAGAACATCTCCTATCAATAAAGAATAAAGATGTTATTTCAACAGAGTTGGGTAAAATACGGCCTATGCTTTGTCTTTTAGAAACACTGGCTATCAATTTAGGAAAAACGTAAGTTTGTTCTCTTCTTACTTTATATCCTACACATGACAAATACCAAATGCAGGAACATAACGTAAAAAGAAGATGCCGTGACTGTTAGGAGAAAACAGAATATTTTTATAATATATGCATTTGTATCCAAGACTGAAAACACAGAAGTCTAACAAGAAATAACAAGCAGATTAAACTGTTAAAATTCAAAATATTCTTTCCAAAAATCCCCATAAACAAACTAAGACTCGCAAGAGTCTAGGAGGAAAGGTTTGTAACATACGACTGGCAAGGGCTTGCTGTTCACAATGTATAGTGCACTCCTAAAAGCTCTTGAAAAAGACAACCTCACAGATCAGAGAGCAAAAGACACACTATCAATGCAGGGTGCTAATAACCGGGTGGGGTGGGGTGGGGTGGGGAAATGCACCCGGTGTGAGCGATTGTCTGTAGTCAGTAGTAACGCTTTGCTGATGCCCCTTCATAATTCCTAACAGAGGTTTCACAGCAACGCAAGGTGTGGTGGTGGGCAATGCATGGGAGCCTGTGTGATGTCATGCATGTTTGTTTAGTAAGGTCGTGACTTTTACTGTACACCTTTTGCTCACGTATGTTCATGTATGAATGATAAACTTCAATTCTAAAAAACTAAAAAAAGAAAGGAGGTCCAAAAGGGCAATGAACATATGGCACTATTCAGAGCCAACGATAATAATGGAAATGACATTAAAGCAACACGGGTATATGTTCCCTTCATCAAATTTATCAGCATTTTAAAAGACTGCCTACGTCCCACGCCGTTAGGAAGTGGGCAGGTGGGGACTCACCGATTAGGTGGTTGTGCATCTTACGCTCACGGGACTCCATGGTGAGTGTCAGCTGGAGTGCTGGATATTGTAAGCTCCTCTCCCCGGAAAAGACCCCACGAGCTGCTGACCACATAGAGCAGGGCAGTGAGACGGGGGGACATAAAAACGCCAGCGTTTCTGAGCTGCAGTTGGAGAATTCTTCCTGCTTTTTCTCTGCTGCCTTTCAAGATTTTTTTTGGGGGGGGGAGTAAAATATTTATTTGTTGCTGTTTCATTAATAACAGCAGGGATTTTTCTATTCCCTTTATATACTCTTGGATTCCCTCACAAGTATTTTCTCAAAGTCAATAAAAAAACAACAATTATTCAACCACTTCTGTCATACTTGCTGCCTGTTATTTTTCACCCTCTGATTCTGGAACTGTGCTGGGCAGTGGGCAGGGGCACAGCTTGGCGTTGCACGCAGAGGCTCTGCCTGTGCCCCTTCTGTTCGGCTGACCGTCATCTGAGAAGAGTGTGATGATCTGCCCCATTAGGTTAAGGGCCTGGTCTGGCTGGACATGCGGGATGAGGTTGTGTGATGAAGACACACCCCAGGCTGAATTTGAGAGATAGAATAGTTAAGTAAGGAGCCCACTTGAGCATTAGAGACTCTGCTTCAAGCCTATAGCCTCCTGGGAGGGTGACAGGCCCAGCGCCCTGCTGGCCTCCATGACAGACCCACTTCACACCACGAGACCCAGGACCGACATACACCAGGGAAACCAGAATCACACGACCACCTCATGGTGCACACAGTGGGTGCTCAACACGTGAAAGGGTCACAACTCCTCTCCCAGGGCCCTCGAAGCCGTGCACATGGGTCCAATATCCCACAGCCTCGGGTCCGGGCTACTGCAATCCCGAATTCCAGACCTGGACATTCGGGTACTCCCACGTGGGGAAGAACTTATTTATGAGCACCACTGTAGATGACGTGTGGTCCTGAAACATGAAACAAGCAAAAAACCCAACTCCCTTCCCCCTTGATTGCACAGAAAGAGACTTGTAAAACACGCACCACCAAGTCATCACCAATGGCTCCATCTGGGGTAGTGGGATATGGGGAAATTATTTTTTTCCCCACATTTTCTATAATGAACATATATAGATTTTATAGGAAAAGTATGACATTTTCCCATAATTTCAACAAGAACAACATACTCCCAATACGAGGGACAATACAGAACAGAAGGCTCGTTCCTCCATTTTGAGCAGTCCTGCGGTCGTCACAGGAGGTCTGCCCCAGCATATTTACACGGTCAGTTTTCAGGTGAGTGACTGCATCTCTCTCTCTGAACATTGTTTAATGACATCCAATGTGATCATCATTGTGTCAGTCTTAATAATTAACTTTCTTCATAAATGCTGCCAAAGTGGTAACTAGGCCATGGTTCAGTAAAAAGCAATATTTTGAATTTTTAAACACAAGTCTGGGTTCTTTTCCTTCATACATACTCAGTTTAAAATGAAATTTGTTAAACAGCTCAGTGAAATCTCAGCATTTCAGTTCCATGTAAGTAGAAGTTTTATGTTGACCAGGCTACAGTTTTTCTTTGATGGATAGATCCTTTGCTCAGTGACAATGTAGATTAATTAATTTTCAAGGAGTAAATGTTTAAAATGTTTGGAATAAACCATTCAATGTAATATTATGGTAGCCAAGCACTATAAAAGTACTCATATTTTTTTTAATAATTTGGATTATTATTAATCCAAATCACCCCTAAAAATTTTCTAGAACCATGAATTGTTAAAACTAGAAGGGGCTTTGGGGATGGTCTAGTTTGGCTCTCAGATGCTTTTATGTTGGATTTTCTTCAGCTCAGGAGTAGATGCAATGGGAAGCGTTCACGTCTGCTGATGGTCAGTTACCCCATTATCATGTCCACTTTACTTCTTCATGTCAACTATAGTCTTTGGTGAGCATAAATAAGGGACTTAAAATGGAGAACATAAAAATCAAGACATGTATTTACACTGGTAGCTCTGCACCATAACTCCTCGAGCTTGCTCTTATCACATGTCATTTGGGAATAGGAGTGCAGATTTGGCTCAAGAAGATACGTCTACCACTGCGACACAGCTCAGGCGGGAAGCAGCCAACTGCTTCCCACCCTGAAAGAGGCAAACTATGCTCATTGGACACCCTGTGACAAATCACACCTCCTGAAAACAGATGAAGGGAAAGCGGTACGGCACAGTTTCTTGTTTCTTATTTTTTAGGAACACAAGGTGTATATTAAAAAAAGCTTCTCCTGAATCCCTCTAGAGCTTTCTTTCCTCTGGTATGAAATCTGACATTCTATTATGCAATCACACACCAATTTTATTTCTATCCTAATCTAATACACTTTTTTTTTCAGTTCATCCTTTGAAAAAGGAAAATGTAATGACTAGCTATGGAAGGTTCCAAAGCAGGCAGGAAATCTCATGGGAGTGTTTCCAAAGGCTGTGGGAAGTTTTCAGGGGCATTCTTCTCTAAACCTCACGTGGAAAGATGGAAATACCACATTTATTATTCTGATTTCACGGAGGTAAGATGAGAGCTAGAAAACAAATGTTCAAATACGATGTGGGTGATAAAAAAGAAAACATTTTGGAAAAGGGATTATTAAAATTCAGAGACATAAGATGCCTCTAGCAAGATTCATTGGGGGAATTCTGGTGAGAGGGCTTTCATTTTGAGACTTTTAAACAACTCGAATTTCTACTTTATATTTTAAATAGAAAATAAAAACATTCTTATTGCTCAATATGAAAAGAAGATGTTTATGAAGCTTCATATATATATATATATATAAATTAGAAATTAATTATTCTTTAATTTCAGTACTCTGTTTCAGGAGTTTTAAAAATTACCATTAGTTGTTCATTCTCTGTAATATTTTTTTTCTATAAAAGCAAAAAAATAAGATTTTCTCATATCTTTTCTTATTCATACACTCCAAGGAAATAAAAAAGCATTTTCTACTAGAGAAATACAATTTGATAAACCCTATCTGAGATCTTGATACCTTATTATAAAGTTCCCTGAGAAAAAGCCATACTGGTTATCAAAGAATAAAAACACAACAGTATGGATAGTATGGCAGTGGCTGCATTTTTATCTTGATGGATATATTGATAAGAGAGATTTTTAGGAGTGTACGTGCATATTTTTTTCAAAATAACCACCTTTTTTGGACATCAGCTAGTCCAACTTCTAATAATAATAAACATAACCCTAATTCAAGTCTAGTAGAAGAAAATTGTTTCATGCAAAGCTTTTCTTTGTAGTTCCAGAAGGAAAATCTTGGCCCCATAAGAATATGTGTCCCAGCTGATTATATCGCTCAGAAAGATTTTATGGAGTAGGATTTGGCACCAAAATTGGTAGACTTGAAATTTGAAGAACATATTTGATTCCCTTCTATCACCTTTCAGTTATGTAAATCTAGACTCTTTATCTGAATTTTCTGTTCTTTAAAACTGTTAGAATAATGAGTATCATATGAAGAACAAATTAAATAGCATATATGAAAAACTTGGAAAGCTCATACCATATAAGGACAAGAGTTATTTGATTTGCAAGATGTGAAATCAGGGAAATAAATCAGGAGGCAGGGTTCTAGTTTCAGATAAGATGGGCTGCCCCCAATGAATGCAATGATAAAGTCTGGAAAGAACACAAGGATCGGCTAAATAGTAACCCATAGATTAGAGCACAATCAATCTGGTGGGGAGCTTGCCATTTGTCTCCTGATATCTCCTGGAATGGACTCAAGGTGGCCTAAAACCAACAAGTAGGCATCAGCATGGACAAAGAAAACTCCAAGAGAAAACCTCTGGTTCAGGTTCAAGATGCAGTAAAGGTTATCTCCTAGCAGAGACAACAAAGGCTGGCAGTGGGGGTCCACCAGTACCACAAATGCTGAGAGAGGGGAACCTTTCTTACCACTTGGAGAAAGTTGGATCCTGAAAGGGTGGGATGGACAATGTTATTTCCTCCTCTATGTCATCTCATCATTTGGCCCTGAATGTGGGCATAGTAATGGGAAATACATAGCAGAGTGGGATAAATAAAGTCCTAGATTCCTGACTAGAGGATCCCAAAGGGGAGCCCTAGGGAAACAAAACTTTCTGAGGAGATTGTAGAGAGAGGAACTTGGAAAAGCAACCCCACTAAGTTGTTTACAAGTTACTCATCTCACTCTCAAAATGTACGTACATGTATCTTATCTAAAATAGTACACCAAGGAACTTAAGAACTAAACTCATGGGCAGACTACCTCCTACACCCCAGACTGGGTACTGCATATGCAGCTTTAGATAATAATAACTCTGCCAAACCTCTGAAAATGGAATGGTCTTTCAATCACACCTGCCAAAAGACTGGAGATAATTTGTAGCCTGAACAAAACTAGGTAGATTGCCTACTAAAACAGAAGGTATCAATATTCCCCATAGGCTTTATATAATACTCAAAGTTTCATATAATATTCAGTATGTCCAAGATATAATTCAAAATTATGCAGCACATGAAGAACCAGAAAAATTTCAACTTACAATTGCACAAATATTCAATAGACAGAAATGCCAAGATGTCATAGATGTCAGAATTATTGTTAAAGACTTTAAAGCAGCTATTATAAAATATGCCCTATGAAGTAATGGCAAACTTACCCAAACAAATGAAAGATAGAATGTCTTTGCAAAGAAATAGAAGATCTAAAAGAGAAATAAATATACATTGTAAAAATATAACAAGAATAACAAAAAAATGCTGAATGGGCTTCATAACATAATAGAAATGACAGAGGAAAAAGTCTACAAGTTTGAAGAGAGTTCAATTGAAATTACCTAATCTGAAAAACTGTGAAAAAAAGATTGAAAAAACAATGAACACTATCTCAGTGTTCTGTAGGACCATGTGAAAACTTCTAATAATTGTATCATCAGAATTCCAGAAGGAGAGAGGGAAGGGTTTTGTAAAAATGATTCAAAGAAATAACTGAAAATCTCCCAAATTTAGACAAATATCTAATCTTATAGATTCCAGAATTTCAGCAAACCCAAACAGTATAAAGCCAAAGAAATCTGTGCCCACATATATCT
This sequence comes from Cabassous unicinctus, assembly GCA_029593785.1. Classification (NCBI taxonomy): domain Eukaryota; kingdom Metazoa; phylum Chordata; class Mammalia; order Cingulata; family Chlamyphoridae; genus Cabassous; species Cabassous unicinctus. The sequence continues at coordinate 8,135 of JAQZBX010009119.1, forward strand.
AATCAAACTGTTGAATACTAAAGATAATTTAAAAATCTTGAAATCAGCCAGAGAAATATGATGCTTTAATTATAGGGCAACAACAAATCAAATCATTGCAGATTTCTCATTAGAAACCATGGAAAGGAGGAGGAAGTAGCACTGTGTTTTAAAGTGATGAAAGAAAAGAACTGTTTATCCATATCCAGTGAAAATATCTTTCAAGAATGAAAGTCAAATAAAGACATTTTCAAATAAGTAAAATGAAAATAATTCACTGCCAGCAAAACTCCCCCAAAGAGATTTCTAAAGGACATTCATCAAACAGAAGAGAAATGATAACAGAAGGAAAGTTGAAACACAAGAAATGAAGGAAAAACAACAGAAATAGTAAATATATGAGTAAACATAACGGACTATCTTCTTCTCACAAGTTCTTCAAAATTTTGTCTGATAGTTGAAAGCAAAAATTATAATATTATCTGATGGGGTTTTGAATTTATGTTGGTGGAATATATATGTTGTGAAGGTTTTGATATTTCATTTGAGGTATTAAATATAGATTGCAATTAGATAGTGGAAAGTTAAATATGTTTCCATGTATTAATCCCTTGAACAACCACTAAAAGCAATTATACAAAGAGATAGTCAACATCATTAACCAAGATAGACCATATCCTGGTTCATTCAAAAGCTTAAAAAACATAAAATATTTGAAATAATGCAAAGTTTATTTTCTGATTATAATTGAATTAAATTAGAAATTAATTACAGAAAGATAAGAGGAAATGAATCACTTGGATATTAACACATAATTAATGGGTTAAAGAATAAGTCTCAAGAGAAATTGGAAAACATGTTGAACTGAAAGGAAATGAAAAAAACAACATATGAAAATTAGTGAGATGCAGCTAAAGCAGTGCCTAGAGGAAAATGTATAGAATCAAATGCTTATATTAGAAAAGAAGAAAAATGTAAAATAAATTATCTAAGCTTCTCTCTGAATAGACTGGAATAAGTAGCACAAAATAAACTCAAGGCAGATGGAAGGAAATAATAAAGAACAGAAACTAATAAATATGAGTAGAGAAAATCAATCAACCTAAATCTAGTGGACTAGAGTCTGACTCCATTTTGTATGTGTGACTGTTGACAGCTTCTAAGCCCCACTCCTCCTCATTCCCTTTCTGCCCTGCCTCTGGGTAAACCGATAGGAAATCCTGGGTTCTCCCTCCTTTGGCATCAGCAGGAATTCCAGTTCACAAAATCTGGAACCATGTGTGAGAAGCCTCACCCCAGTCCCACCCCCTAATCACCATAGAAACCGCAAACCACTCTCTTTTCCCTGCTCTCTCATGGATTTTTGGACCAGCTTGGGAAGTCTGCCCTGCTCCCCCCAGAAAGCCTCATTATTTAAATATTAATCTTATCAGGATAGGCTAAACAGTCACTATATTAGAAACCATGCATGTGTCCCCAGACCTAGTTTTTCTCCCCAGGTCTGGTTTTTAGAATGCTGGTGATAAACTAAGCCTGATATATTATATGACCATCCTGTATGGGAAAAGACTGTAACTTTGGGTATCTTTGGTCAACCTTAAGAGATATAGCAGAGGGACGGATGTGGCTCAGGTGGTTGGGCATCCGTCTCCTATATGGAGGGACCTGGGTTCAACCCCCAGGACCTCCTGGTAAAAATTTAAAAAAAGAAAACTATAGAAGGTGCATGGGCCACCAGGTTCTGTGTGCAGGTGTGTCGCCAGGCCCCACAAGCGGGTGAGCCACCAGGCCCTGTGTGCCATGCAGCAAGATAATGACATAACAGGAGAGTGACACAAGGGAGAGCCAAGACGAGACACCCTGAAAAAACCAGGAACTAAGGTGGTGCAGGTGGTAGGACGCCTCTCTCCCACATTGGAGTTTCCGAGGATCAAATTCCAGTGAAGACAGGAGGAGAAGGATGAAGAGAGAGGGCAGGAAATGGACACAGAGAGTTGCCCAGCGAATGGACACAAAAACAGCAAAAACAGGGGGTGGGGTGAAAATGGATAAAAGTAAATAAATAAATAAATAAGTCCTTAAAAAAAAGTATAGGGGAGTAAGATATGGACTATAGTTAGTAGTAATAGTTTGAGGATGCTCTTTCATAATTTGTTAACAGATGTTTCACAACAATGCAAAGTATTTGTGGTGGGGTGATGTGTGGGAGCCCTGAATGATGTTATGCATGTTTGTTTTGTAAGTTCACAATGTTTACTGAACACTTATTGTTTATGTATGTTCATGTATGAATGATATACTTCAATAAATTGTTTAAAAAAATAAATAAGTATTAATCTTTTTATACACTCTTTGTACATTTGTGGCATCATTGGTTTCAACATGCTAACCAAATTTTTAGTGAGGGCCCATTCAGTCTATATAGAGTGGTTTCAACATCTGGTTCTTTGAAAAGATCAACAAAATTGATAAACAGTGAATAAGACTAACAAAGGCAAAGTGAGAGAAGAGGCAAATTGCCAACACTAAGAATGATAAAGGGGATATCACTACAGACCCTGCAGACATAAAAAAGATAATAAGGGAAATAATAACAACTCAACAACATACTTACATTTGAAAATGTAGATGCAATGCACTAATTCCTTGAAAATTACAAACTATCAAAACTCACCCATGATGAAATAGCATGTTCTTATAAAATTAAATAAATCCACTTAGTTGTTAAAAATTTTCCAAGAATTTATCTCTATGCCCATGTGTGTCCAATGACAGATTTTACCATTTAAAGAAGAAGCATCATATCTATACAATCTCTTCCTGAAAATAAGAGAGGCAACACTTTCAGCTTCTTTTGTAAGGCTAGCATTACACTGACACCAAAACCAAACAGACACTGCAGAATAGCTTTTCTGTCCCTTCCATTTGAACCTATAGTTGGTGCTGGATTTGGCAGGTGTACGCCCAAGAGACTTGAATCTTTGGGCTGCCCATGTGCCAGCTGTGTCCTGAGCCTCAACAGAGTTGTAACACTTACTCTCCAGTTTGTTGACTCACCCAGGACAACTAACTAGGAGGTGATGATGGACAACCACCATACCAAGGAACCAAGGAAACAAGAGAGTCTACAACTGCAAACAAGAGAGTCCCACACATGAGCCATATGGGACTGAAGCCCCCTCTCAATTAGAATCCTCAGGATTGGGGAATGAACTATGGACTAGAGTGGACTTACTGGTATTCTACTATAGTCTTATTGTGATTCTAGCAATGGAAGAAATTATATCATTGATGTGGAGGCAGTGGCCACTGGAAGTTCTGAGGTCAGGGAGACAGAAAACAGGTATAATATGGGGGTATTTTCAGGACTTGGGAATTGTTCTGAATGACATTGCAATGACAGATACAGGCCATTATACATCTTGTCATAACCTACAGAATTGAGTGGGAGAGAGTATAAACTACAATGTAAACTATAATCCTTGCTTAGTGGCAACGCTCCAAAATGTGTTCACCAATTGCACTGAATGTACCTCACTAATGAAGGATGTTGTTAATGTGGGTAAATGTGAGACGTGTGGGGAGTGGGGCATATGGGAATCACCAGTATTTTTAATGTAACATTTATGTAATCTATATATCTTTTTTAAAAAAAGAAAACAAAACAAAACTACAGAACAGTACCCCTCATGAAAACAGACACAAAACTCCCCCAAATTAAATATGGCAATATGTAAAAAGAATAATACACAAACACTAAGTGGAGTTTACTCCAGGAATGCCAGGGTAGTTCAATATTTGAAAATCAAACAATGCAATTCATCATATAAAACGGTCTAAAGAGGAATCAGCATGGTTATATTAATTGATATAATTAAGAAAAAGCACATGGTAAAATACAACACATTCATTATAAGAGTCAGAAAACTTGCAATAGAGGAGAACCTCTTCAGCCTGATGAAGGACATCTACCATCATACCTCATGGAGAAAGGCTGAATGCTTACCCCCTAAGGTCAGAAACAAGACAAGGATGCCTCCACTCACCATTTCTAGTCAACTCTGTACTTAATTGGTGAATAGTAGAAGGTATTCCTCCTAAGATTAGGAGCAGGGCCAGCATGCCTGCTTTCACTGATGCTATTCAGCAGTCTTAGTCTGTGCAAAAAGGTGTGCACACAAGGGGCGACAGTGAGAGTCTGCTCCCAAGGAGCGGTCACCATCTTCTGTAACCTAAGCACAGAGCTGACATCCTCCCCACACTGCCATATTCTTTAGCAGACGTGTCCACCGGCCAGCCCACACTCAAGTGGAGCACGAGGATCCAGAGGTGGACCTCTTAGAGGTCGCCTGCCACAGGACTACATATGTTGACCTAGGAAGCCAGGAGATGGGGGGAAACTGAGCAGAGCACGTTGATGGATGGACAACAGAGGTGATACTCAATCTAGTGTGGCACAGAATGGGCCACTACACAGTGCTTGGATCAGTGGCTGTCTATAGGAAAAAATAAAACAAAACTGAATCCCCGCACTATCTCCAACAATCAATTCCAGATAGACGTTTAAGTACTTAAATAAGACAGGCAAAACCTTAAAACTTTTAGAGGGACTGTAGGAAAACATTGATGGCCTTGGAGTATTGTATGAAAAGATGGCTTAAGAAAAGGAAAGGAAAGAAAGGGAAAGAGAAAGAAAGAAGAGGAAAAGCACAACCCATGAATGAAAAGATTGGTAAGTTCAACTATCCTAAAATACAAAATACCTGCTTAACAAGGGACACCATGAACAAAATGAACAGACAAGTTATAGATTGGGAAATATTTGCAACACACATAAAAAGTATTAGTATCTAGGGTATATAGTGAACTGTTAAAAATCAATACATAAAAATAGGCAATAGAAATGGGCAAAGCATATGAACCGTCACAAAGAGGAAACCCAAATAGCCAGTGAACATATAAATAGGTACATGCTCGCTCATAATCAGGGGATTGCTCACTCAAACCACTGTGATCTGTGCTTCTGATCCCAAGAGTTCAGTGAAAAGTAAAAGTTTGAATATGCCCAGTATTGCTGAGCGCGGGATGTGGGGTTTTGCACTGCTGGTCGGAGTCTAAAGTGGCACAGCAACTTTGGAGAACAACGTGGCTCTACCTAACACAGTTGAGGATAAACGTACTCTACAACATGACATTCCACATTTGGATTTATGTGATGGGAAAGCTCTCAGTCACGCACATGAGAAAACCTACATAACAATGAACATCACAGCTTTGTTTCTGCCAGTGGCAATTTGGAGGAAATCTAAACATATATCAAGAAAAAAATGGATAATTATGGCATAGATATTAAATAGGCTATATCACCAATAAAATAAGTGGTCTAGCTCTTCCTGAAACAATGTGGATTAATCTCAAAACCATATGCTATTTAAAAAAGTAAATTAAACAAGAATATGTAAAAATAGATTCCATTAGATTTAAACCATGCAAAACAATACCATATATTGATGCTCAAGTACGTGTGTGCGTGTTAATAGGACATGAAGGAAACTGTCACAGAGGCTCCAGTTGCTTACAGTGTTACTATAAGGTGGAGGGCTCACTTTGGGACCCAGGCAACCGGACCCCATAGCCCATGTCTAGGCAACAAGGCACAGATGCCTGGAGAACAGTGGGCGGGGTGTGTTTGCATACGGGGAGAGGCGGGACATGGCAGGGGAGGAGGCCGAAGAGCTGGCTGGGACCACTGGCAGTGCTGCTGTGAGCCTGGCTGGGCCGTGGGCGTGGTTTAGGCACCAGCCTCCAGTGGTGGAGAACACCTTGTCCATTTGGGACTGAGAAAGCTCACACTGGCAACTGCGTGAAGTAGACAACAGGGATGTACGGCCACCTGTTATTTTGTTTTCTTTGCTCTGTTTTTATTTTGCATAAAAAGTGTTTTTAGTTTCCACTGAGGGTTTTATGGTTTTATATGCATAGATAAATCCGATCATAAGAAGAAAGGCCTTCTGACACATCCATTGTCATATGATCTCTGAAAGTATAAAATCACCCCCTTTTTTAATTGAAAAGAAGGCAGGTATCTTTGACCCTTCTAGAAAGCTGTGATTACTAAGACATGCATCTTTCACCCGATTCCAAGGATATTTTATCCTGAATCTCCTCTTGATTCCTAACCTAGGGGTGAGGGTCCAAAATGAGGCAAAAACTTCAAGGTGGGTGAGGGTATCATTTTCAAACACGACTTGCCGCTGTTAAGTGAAAGGGTGCTTAAGAGGCACGGGAGCAGGGGGATTTGTGTCACACGCCCAGCGGGCCTCACGGTCGAGGCCCCTAGAAACGTGGTCTGTGCTTGTTCGTCTCCACGTTGCCAACGACCACCACGTACTCTCCATAAACAGCCCTTGAATAGATCTGAAAGCAACAAATAGAGACTCACCAACCCCGCCACATCTCACACACCATGCTTTGGGGTGTGCGCAGTGAAGTAAGGGCATCTGTCTCCAGGGAACTCCCAATCCAGGAGAGATGTGGAGCAAAAGGAAAAAGGATCCGACTTCGTTTTGTTACAGTGATTAAACAAAACAAATGAACAGGCAGAAATAAAACATGTTTACTCAAAACTCCCAGTTTTCTCAAAAAAGTTCCCATATTATGAATATATCAGATAAGTCATTGAAAATGAAGAGAATCATGATTTAAAACGTAGATCACAATCATACACGTTAAGAATTTCCCTGCGTTCACTCCTGGGATATTTTGAGAGATGATAAAATATGAAATTAAGCAGAGCTTATTAATACCAACCATTTTATTATATGACCTTTTCATTTCAAAATGTAGATGCACATAATAAATAAGTTTTCCAGTGTGTGTCTGCTCAGAGGATTTTTTCAGCCTCAGAAAGAAACCAAGCTAATTAGACATGAAATATCAACTGGTGAGCAATTACAGCCTGAAGAAAAAATACCCTGTAGACTCTGTAGGTTTTTATAAATTTATGATTTAAGTAAATCTCAAGGTTGTGTCTGAATAACGAATTCAGAAACAGCAGTAAAGCCTGGTCATAACGAACAGTGAACATACCACTATCATAAACTTCTATTTTCACTTGGTTTGTAATAAGTACAAATGGATGTTATTTGTTAGCTTTCTATGCATATTTCTTTTCTGTTACCTCGCCTCCCCAACTTCGATAAAGAAAAACATGTTTTTGGCTTCGTAAAAGTGTAATGGCCTGGTAGATTCTAGCCCAATAAAAAGCAAAAGCCCTAAATTCTAGATGGGTAGCAAACCCATGAGCTGAAATGAAATGCTGGCTTATTTTCCCTTTATATATATAGCAGTTTGTCAATTTTTTCCCACCCATATATCCAGGTGGAAATTTGATTTTCTTCATCTTTTGGGTTTACCCTAAAGTAGAACCTGAGATTAGGGCTTGGGTACAGTTGCTTTATTTGGGAAGTGACTGCATAAAGCTGGAGAGGGTGGGAAGAGTGCCACAGGGAAGGAAGAGAACTGAGCACAGGCACAGCATCGAGCTGGTCACACTGCTGGCCGCTGGCACTGCATCGTGCTGGGGACCCTCCAAAGAGCCGGCAGCCATGCCCCAGGCGTGTCCCTCTGGGATGGCAGGCTGTGGCATTTGTTCCCGCACTCTCATTCCACATTGGTGGGGGCTTTTCTGGAGGAATCCCCTCCCCAATGCTTCCAGGCTTGCCCTCAAGCTGAGGAAGTTACAGTGGCTTCCCAAAAAACAAGCGGACAAATGCAAACAAAACAAAACAAAACAAGAAACCTGAGGGAAACACTTGAGGTTGGCCTGTCCATTAGCTGCACACGGGGAGGGTCATGGCTCTATGGCGAGGGTACCAAAGGCTGCAGCCCACCTCAGTACCACTCAGCTCTCCTTATGCCCACATTAAAACCACTGTCTTCACCCTCAAGGTGGTGACTGGTCACAACTGTTAAGAGATTTGAACGAAGGCGCTTCATGGGACCTGCTACAGTTTCTGCTGCTGTAACTGATATTCATCTTCTCCCTTCATCACCCATTCTGGGCTCCCTCATATGTGAGTCACACCCTGTTTTCTGAGGGGTTGGAATCCTTCATTCCATTTCCTTTGTTGGGTTGTGGTTGCTGCAGTTCCCGTCACTGTCATCCTAGGGCACAGAGGCATCAAGAAGCACCTCATGCCGTCCTGTATTCCAACCTCCTTCTCCCTACTGGCTGATCGAGCAGGAGCTCTAGCTTATCATGATAGTCAGGGTCGCTTGTCTTTGCCAGTATGGTAGTTCCCTTCTTTATCTGCTTGTTCACTAATCTTTTAGGTTCACACCAGCTAGTCATTTTCAGCCAAGATTTTGCATTTTCTGATCCCACCAAATGATGGTCTTGTGGGTAAGGGTCAGAGAAGGCTAAGTGCCCAAGACAAGTTGAAATTCCTCAATCTCTATTTCTGTGGATTCCTGAGGTTTGGGAAGTCACCAGCAATGCGGGGAAATGTATACAGCCATGGCGTACAGTCCACAGACCAGGATTTATTGGGGTCTGTTTCATCTGGAGTTGCAATTTCATAGGCACTGGGATAGTATGACATGGTTCTGGAGAAGGAGATGCTGAAGGAGAGCAGGTACACAGATAGAAAGCAGTGGAGCAGGTGAGGACACTTTAAGGTTTGCACATTTCTTTTGGTTTTAGCTAAAGAGTTTTCAAAAGCAATGCTGGAGTTCAAATTGCATTTGAAAGGTTTCTCATGCCAATTAAAGAATCCAGTTCATATAATATTTTAGTTTTTTATTTCCATTTTGTCCTAAGCTTTCTCTCAAACAATGCCAAATGTTTCTCAAAGGTGGCCACCATGATTCCAAATTGTATTTTGTGAAATTATGCCATTTAGAGAGATTGTGCATGTGTTAATGAAATAACACAAACTCATGAAGGAAGTCAGTACCTGGCCTAGAGAGAGGTGTAGAGGACACTGTGAAAGTACATTCAGTAGAAGGAGTGTGTCTGCAACCACATGTCTCTAGAAGTTGTCCAATAAATAGTCGTCACCAACTAAGAGTTTCACAAAATTGAGCTTTGAGCAGAGAACTAAACAAAGCTCTCCTCAGGACATAGAAACAAGACGCAGAAAAGTCCTTATAAAGTTTTGCAAAAAGACAAAACAAGGCAAAATAAATTCAAAAGATTCTGGTTTGATGAAACCTTCTGAATGCATCTTACCTCAGGCCTGACTCAGGTGAAAGAATTACTGGGCTCATGCGACCAATTTCCTTCCAGACTCCCTTTTATAGACCAACAGCACACAAGACACTGGGCAATCAGAACACAAGAGGAGCCTGTGTTCCAAGATTAGAAGCCATGCTCAACAAAGCTTGATATAACATGGTCAGAATTCAAAAGTCGTGGGAACTCAAAATAAACCCAACAAGGATGGGTTCAGTAAAATATTTGGAGCTCATATTTAGGCTAACACTCTTCCTTGGGAGCCAGGTGCCCTTGAACAAGAGGAAAGAGTCTCAAATGTGCCACGGTTACTGAGCAGAAGGTTCTGGTCTATGGCAGTTAGGGTATTGGCCAACTCTCAGTGAACCTCCCCTTTATAGTCCATTGACCAAATGCCACCACGGATATACTTGTACTGGAAAAGTTAGGTTTGCTGAGCTTGCTGAACATCCGAGGAAGAAGGAGTCGGGTGGGGCTTCTTATGGGATTGGGGCTTGTGCTGGGTGTTTCTGAGGGGAGTTTAAGAAAGTGGGGTCACATTATGGATTGGGATGTCAAAAGTGAGCTAAGAGGTGGGAGGCTAGATTTCTCACTGGAAGAGCAGACGTGACTCTTGTTACAAGGGGTTGTAAAGTCATTTTCATAGTTGGGAAAAGGTGTTTGTCTCTGTCTTGCTCTCTACATGGTCTTGGCTTGGCCTTGTCTAGATATTATTCATATTCTCTGAATATTATTGATGTCCACTTGGGAACATCATGGCCCAGATGCCAGCAAGGCTGTTTTTCACTTTCTTGATATCCATACTAATTTTTATTTTGTTGAAAAGGAGAAAAATTTAATTTTGAATTCACTAACTGGCAACAGGATTCTTCCTCAATTATTCTTTAGGATTTTCTTCCCTTTCATAATTTAAAGTTATTGATATGGTATGCAAATGTATCCAGAGTCAAAACACCATTTTACAATTTTGCATTTAAAAGATTTTTATAAAACACGAAGCATTAAGAATGGATCTAATTAAAAATATATAGAGCTTGTGTTTATGATCATTTTATTCATCATATGTGTGCACAAAGAGACCAAGTTCCAATGGCTAAAATAATGCATGCAATGAAGACGAGTGTTGAATTTGGCACGAGCTTGATTGTGCAGAAACACTCCTTAAGAAAATTTTTTAAGAATAACACTTACTGGCCCTGCTTCAAAATAGTGAGGATTCTTTGGAATTTTTCCAAATTCAATAATTTAGTACATAACTTTATCACGCTTCCTGTACAGAACTTTGACCATAACTTTCCATCAGAGCCATTCACATTTTCTTTCTAAATCATATTTGACTAGATATGATCCTTGGATCACATGTTTCTAATACCCAGGATACCTTGTAGCACTTTGGTATTGTGTATGAATTCCAAAATAGATATTGGATTATGTTTGTACACGGGTCTATACCTGGGCATGAATTAAATTATGATTAGGGCTTTGATTGGGCTACGTCAGTAGGGGATGGGGACTCACTGATAAAACTACATGGCAAAGCAGAGGAGTTAGTTGGAGTTTTGATGTGGAGTTTTAATGCTGGAGCCCGGAAGTAAGCACACAGAGGAGCAGAGAGAAGGCTTGATTAGACACGGCAGAGGCCCTGGGGAGAGAGACAGAGCCATTTGCCTGTTAGTCTACAGCTGGCCTTGTGGAGAGAGCACAGCAGCTGAGCCCAGAGAGAAACGAGCCCCAGGAAGAGAGGAACCCAGGAAGCCTCAACTCTTGATGGACATTGGCAGCCATCTTGCCCCAACACATGGCAATAGACTTTGGTGAGGGAAGTAACTTATGTTTATGGCCTGGTAACTGTAAGCTTCTACCCCAAATAAATACCCTTTAAAGAAGCCAACAGGTTTCTGGTATTTTGCATCAGCACCCCTTTGGCTGACTAATACACACCTGTTAAAAATTCATATGCTTTGGCCTTTCCCAATCTTATTATGTCATTATCTCTAGGTGTACAGTCTTGCCACTTGTAAAAGAACCTCCAGGTAATCAGAAGATGCACCAAGCTTGAGAACCATCCCTTACTATGATACAGGGCAAATTGAGCTCTTGTTATTTTTAAAGAAGTCCAGATCCAGATTGAGAATAGTAATTTAAATTTCAGTGTCTTATCTTTTGATGAGGGCTCCTTTATATCTATCACTGGGTCCCCATCATATCCCTAGATTCCCAAAGCTCTTTATTTTCCAGCCATGCCTGCTTTCTCCTGGATAACCCCAAAGCTTTACCCTTTTTATCTCCCCACTAAAATTCAATATAGTTTTTAATGCCTTGCTTCCAAGGACATAAAACTGATGGCTGATTTATTTGTTTTTTATTAGGGAAGTTATAGATTTAAGGAAAAATCATGCATAAAATACAATTTCTATATATCCTTCCTTACACACACAGTTTTCTCTAATATTAACCTGTTACAACTGATGAAATAATATTATTATGATTATATTGTTAAGTATTATCTTCAGTTTACATTAGGTTTCACTATGTTATACATTCCTATGCTTGTTTGGTTTTCAAAAAAATTTTATCCTAGTAACATATATACGACCTAAAATTTCCCCTTTTAACCACATTCTAATATATAATTCATGGAGTTCATTGCGTTCACTATGTTGTGCTACCATCACCACCATCTATACCAAAACCTCTCCATCACCCCAAATAGAAACTCTGAATGAATTAAGCATTAACTCCCCATTCCCTACCACCACCCCAGACCCTGGAAACTGATTCTATTTTCTGGCTCTAGAGAATTTATTTATTCTACTTATTTCATATCTGTGAGATTTTACAATATCCAACCTTTTGTGTCTGACTTATTTCATGCAGCTTGATGTCTTCAAGGTTCATTCATGTTGCATGTATCAGAATTTCATTCCTTTATACAGCTTAATAATCTTTTGTTGTATGTATACACCACAGTTGTTTATCCATTCGTTTGTTGATCAGCACTTGGGCTGCGGATTCCATCTTTTGGCAATTGTGACTAATACCACTATGAATGTCAGTGTGCAAATAGCTTTTCAAGCCCTGCTTTCAATTCTTTTGGATTTATACCTAGAAGTGGGATTTCTGGGTCTTATGGTACTTCTATAATTAATCAGTGGCTGCAGCATTTTACATTCCCACAAACAAAAAATGAGTTGTATTTTTCCGTGTTCTTTCCAACACTGGTTAGTTTGCTTTTATGAATAGTAGCCATTTTAGTGGGTAGTGGGTATGAAATGGTATAGTGGGGGTGAAAATTGTGATTTTGATTCACAATTCCCTGGTGGCTAATGAGGTTGAGCATCTTTTCATATGCTTATTATCCTTTTGTATATCTTCTTTGAAGAAGTGTCTATTCAAGTCTTTTGTCCATTTGTTAATTGGGTTGCTTGTCTTTTTGTTGTTGAATTATAGGATTTATTTATATATTCTGGATATTAAACCCTTATTAGATATGTGGTTTCCAAATATTTTCTCCTGATTGGTACACTGTCTTTTACTTTCATGATAAAGTCCTTAGATGTATGAAGTTTTTAATTTTGATGAGGTCCTGTAAATCTGTTTTTGCTTTTGTTGCTTATGCTTTGGGTGTAAAGTCTAAGAAATCAATGCCTAATACAATATCCTAAAGATGCTTCCTAACGTTTCTTCTAGGAGATTTATAGTGATGCTTCTTATATTTAGGTTTTTGATCCATTTTGAGTGAATTTTTGTATATAGTGTGAGATACAAGTACACTTTCACTCTTTTGCAAATGATGAACAAGTTTTTCAGTACCATTTGTTGAAGAGACTATTCTTTATCAATTGAATAGACTTTACTCCTTTGTCAAAAATCAGTTTTCCATGAACGTGAGAGTTTAGTTCTGAACTCTCAATTCCATTCATCTGGTCTATATATCTTGTCTTTGTATCAGTACCATGCCGTTTGATTACTGTAACTGTAATACATTTTAAACTCATAAAGTATGAGTTCTCCAACTTCGTTCTTATTTATCAAGATGATTTTGGCTCTTTGGGGCTCCTTACCCTTCCATATAAATTTGATGGTTGGCTTTACCATTTCTGCAAAGGCAGCTGTTGAAATATTGATTGGGATTGCATTGAGTCTATAAATCACTTTGAGTAGAACTGACATCTTAACAAAAATTAGTCTTCAAGTCTGTGAACACAGAAAGCCCTTGCATTTATGTAGGTCTTCTTTGATTTATTTCAGCAATGTTTTATATTTTTCTATGTGTAAGTTCTTTACATCCATGATTAAATTTATACTTAGATATTTGATTCTTTTAGCTGCTATTGTAAATTGAATGTTTCCTTGTTTTCTTCTTCAAACTGTTCATTACTAGTATATGGAAATATTACTAACTTTTGCGTGTTTATCTTACACCCTTCCATCTTTCTGAATTAGTTTATTAGCTCAGTAGTTTGGAGTTTTCAGGATTTTCTGTATATAGGATCACGTCATCTGTGAAGAGGGAAAGTTTTACTTCCTTCTTTCCAATTTGGATGTCTTTTACTTCTTATGCTTGCCTAATTGCTGTAACTAGAAATCCAGGGACAATGTTGAATAACAGGTGACAGAGGGCATACTTGTCTTGTCCTTGAGCTTAGAGCTATGCTTTCAGACTTTCTCCATGTTAGCTGTGGGGTTTTCATATATGCTCTTTACTATTTTAAGGAATTTTCTTCTATTTCTAGTTTTCTAAATATTTTCATCAAGAAGCAGTACTCAATTTTGTCAAATGTTTTTTCTACATCAATTGAAATGATAATGTGGTTGGTTTTTCCCCCTTCATTTTATTAATGTGATGTATTGCATTAATGACGCCCTTTCATACCTGGTATAAATCCCACTTGCTCATGGTGTAAACTTCTTTTAATGTGCTGTTGGATTTGGTTTGCTAGTTTTTTGTTGAAGAAATTTGCATCTATATTCATAAGGGATATCAGTGTGTAATTTTTTCTTGTGGTGTCCTTAGCTGGCTTTGGTAACAGGGTGATGTTGGCCTCATAGAATGAGTTAGGAAGTGTTCCCTTCTCTTCAATTTTTTTGGAAAAGTTTGAGCAGGGTTGGTGTTAATTTTTCCTGGAATGTTTTGTAAAATTTACCAGTAAAGCCATCTGTCCTGGGCTTTTCTCTGTTGGGAAGTTTTTGTTTACTGATTCATTTCTTTATCTGTTATTAGTCTGTTGATATCTTCTATTTCTTCTTGAGTCAGTGTAAGTAGCTGCTGCATTTCTAGGAATTTTTACATTTCATCTAGGTTATTGTTGGTGTACATTGTTCATAGTATTGTCTTATAATCCTTTTTATTTCTTTGGGGTTGGTAATAATGTCCACCCCCCCTTTCATTTCTGATTTTGGTTATTTGCATCTTCTCTATTTTTTTGTCAGGTTAGCCAAAGGTATGTCAGTTTTTTAATCTTTTCAAAGAACCGACTTTTGGCTTTGTTGATTCTCTCTATTGTTTTTTATTCTATATTTCATTTATCCCCACTCTAATCATCGTTATTTCCTTCCTTCTGCTCACTTTGGTATAGTTTGCTCTTCTTTTTCTAGATCCTCCAGTTGGAAGTTAGGTCTCTGATGTGAGACATTTCTTCTTTTTTAAGATAAGCATTTAGAGCTATAAATTTTCCGCTCAGCACCACTTTTACTGTGTCCACAAGTTTTGGTATGTTGTGTTTTCCTTTTCACTCACCTTGAGATTTTTCCTAATTCCCTTTGTTATTTCTTCTTTAACCTATTGGTTGTTTAATTTCTACATATTTGTGAATTTTCCATCTCTACCTCTGCTATTGATTTTTAGCTTCATTCTATTGTAGTCAGGTATAAGACAGATCATATGATTTCAACCTTTTTATATTTATTGAGGCTTGTTTTTGGATCTAACTTATGGTCTATCCTGGAGAATGATCCATGTGCACAACAGAAGGTACATATTCTGCTGCTGTTGGGTGAAATGTTGTATATGTTAGGTCTCCTTGGCTTATGAAATCATTCAAGAATCCTATTAACTTATTGATCATCTGTCTAGATAGTCTACACATTATTGAAAGTGGTATATTGAAAACTCCTACTATTAAGGTAGAAGCATTTATTTCTCCTTTCAAATCTGTCAATATTTGCTTTGTATATATGGCTCTGGCATTAGATATGTATATATTTATGGTTGTTTCTTTTCTTGTTGAATTTATCAGTATATAGTGACCTTTGTTTTCCCTTGTAAAAGTTTTTGACATCAAGTCTATTTTATCTGATAGTAGTTTAGACACACCAGTTCTCTTTTGGTCACAATTTGCGTGGCACATTTTTTCCATCCTTTCACTTTCAACTTACTTGCATCTTTGAATTTAAGGTGAGTCTCTTGCAAATGGTGTATAGTTTTGCATTCTGCTAATATTTGTCCTTTGACTGGAGGATTTAATTTATTTGCATTTAATGTTACTACTAATAAGGCAAGAAATTTCTTCTGACATTTTACAGTTTGGCCATCATAAGTCATATTTCTGTACCCCTGAATTTCTGTTCATAACTACTTTTATATTGATTTGATGTTTTTCTGCTGTACCATTTTCAGTCCCTTGTCATATCCTTCTGTATACATTTTTCAGATATTTTCTTTGTAGTTTTCATGGGACTTGAATTTAAAATCCTAAATCTATAGTAATCACATTTGATTTGATACCAACTTATCTCCAATAGCATACACATACTCTGTTCCTATACCCTTCCATCCCCCCACCTTTTTGTTGTACTTGTTACTTTTTATATCATTATACGTAGTATATCTAAAACATAGATTAATAATAACTTTCTTTACATTTCTATTTTAGAAACTATAAGAAGTAAAAAGTAGAGTTACATATTAAAAAATACAATACAATAGTACTGACATTTGTAATTACTTATATGGTCATCTTTACTATATAGGTCTTTATTTCTTTATACCACTTTGATTCACAGTCTAGTGTCCTTTCTTTTCAGTCTGAAGAACTCCCTTTAGAATTGCTTGTTTAGTGGTGATGAGCTCCCTCAGTTTTTATTTTTCTGGGAATATCTTAATCTCATCCTCATTTTTGACAGAAGGTCTTGACAGATGTAAAATTCTTGGTTGGCAATTGTTTTATTTCAGCACTTTAATTATATCATCCAACTGCCTTGTTGCCTCCAAAGTTTCTGATGAGAAATTGGTACTTAATCTTACTTGGACTCCCTTGTACATTACAGTGCTTTTCTCTTGCAGCTTGCAGAAGCCTCTCCTTGTCCTTGGCATTTGACAGTTTTACTACTGTATGTGTCTCTTTGACTTTATCTTGTTTGGGCTTCACTGGGATTCTTGAATATGTATATACATGTCTTTTGTTAAATTCGGGAAATTTTCTGCCATTATGTCTTTAAATATTCCTTCTGCCCTGTTCTCTCCTTCTTCTTCTGGGACTCCCATAATGTGTATATTGGTATGCTTAAAAGTGTCCCATATGTCTCTTAGGCTCTATTCCCTATTTTTTTCATTCCTTTTCTTTCTACGCCTCAGCCTGAATAATTTCAATTGTATTACCTTTGTGTTCATGCTGATTGTTTCTTCTTCTGGCTCCCATCTGCTGTTTTTTCTTTATTTTTAAAGAAGTTTTAGATTATATAAATGTTAAACTTTGAAAATATAGGGGATTCCCATATACCCCAAGCCCTCCCTGTCCCACACTTTCCCCCATTAATAACATCATTCATTAGTGTGGTACATTTGTTACAATTGATGAGCACATACTAAAGCATTGCTGCTAAGCATGGTCTATAGTTTACATTATGGTTTACACTTTACAATGCACAATTTTATGTTTTGACAAAATGAATAATGGCCTGTATCCATCATCGCAATATCATGCAGAATATTCCAATGTTCCCCAAATGCCCCATGTTACTACTATTCTTCTCTCTCCACACCTCAGAACCTCTAGTGACCACTGTCTTTATATCAATGCTATAAGTTCTTCCATTACTAGAATAATAAGTCCACTTTTGTATATGGTTGCATTCCCCCTTTATGTTTGTTCATTCCTCAATCTTGAGGGTTTTGGGATGGTGATGCCCACTCTGCTTCCAGTTGAGAGGGGGATTTAATCCCATGGGGCTGATGAATGGAACTATCTTGCTTACAGTTGTGGACACTATCTGATTTTTTGGATAGGTGTTGTCCATCATCATCATTTTGTTAGTTGCCCTGGGTGAGTCCAATGAACCGGAGAGGAGGTGTTGGCTGCAACTCTGCTGAGAGTCAGGGCTCAACCAGCATGTGAACAGTTGGAAGACCCAGGTCTCAGGGACATATGTTTAATGCTAATTATAGGTTTAAATGAAAGGGGCAAAAGAACCAGGTGTAGGAAAATTATAAATCAGTCTAACTCTGCTATATTAAGGAGATAGGTTATCATATATTACAAGCTAAGGCCCACTGATGGGGTGCCAACTTCCTGGGTTTGTTTGCCCTGCATATAGTATCTAGATAGCTCTAGCACCCTCAGGAGCACCCCTGCTTGAAGCACAGTTTACTGTGGCAGTCAGTGAAATCCTCCTGAGATGTGCATAAGCATAACCTCTGGAATGACCTCCCGACTCACTTTGAAGTCACTTAGCCACAAGAACTCATTTGTATTTAATATTTTCCCCATTGGGTCTTAGTCTTTTCCAAATGCTTTGTTAGTTGGCGCTTGCTTGGTAATAATCCCATGGTACCAGGAAGGTTCATCCCTGGGAGTCAAGTCCCATGCCAGGGGGAAGGTAGTGTGCTTATATGCTGTTTAGCTTAGAGAGAGACCACATTCGAGCAACAAGGAGGCTTTCAGGAGATAACTCTCAGGCAATAAATGTTACTAGGCTAAGCTTCAACCTCACAAGAACAAGATTCATATGTACACACATCAATATCAAGGACCTGGCATATTGGTCTGTCCTCCTTCGCTAGGCACTGTCCATGTACTCTAGAGATTCTTGCAACTTTATTAGAGAATGTAGCAGGTCTCCCCAGGATGGTAATTCAATAATCCATCAGTTATTGTGTGGGTCTCCACCCACTGAGACTACACCCTGTGACCACATGAACACCTTCAGATTCCATACAGGCATGTCTCAGGTGCACCCCTCCCCTCACATATCCCCACCACTGACACCCCACACCAATAATCCTCTCCTACCACAGTTGCAACCCTTCTGCAAACCAAAACTTCCCCCAAAACAAAGCCAAGTAAAATAAAATAATATAATATAGTATAATATAATATAATATAACATAATACATAAAAATAAATAAAAATTAAATGTTTTTTCATTGCAGCATTCATGTGTAACATCTGTTATCTTTTATGTATATTCACAATTTCTTCTGTATGTTCCCCAACTGTATTATATTCACCTTATATTCCAAGAAGTTTTAGGTTACAGAAAAGTTACATAGAAAATATAGGGGATTCCCATATACCCCACCCTCTTCCCCTCATGCCCCCTACCAATAACATCCTACATGAGTATAGTACATTTGTTACAATTGATGAACAAATGTCATCTCACTGCTACGAACCATGGTCAATGGTTTACATTATGGTTTACATTTTGCACCATACACTTTCATAGATTCTGACAAAATGTATAGTAGCCTTTACCCATGAATGCAAGATCATGAAGAACAATTCCAATGCCCCTCCCCCCAAATGCCCTATGTTCCTCCTATTCTCTCCTCCCGTTCCCTTCAGAACCTATGGCAACTACTAAGTTTTTGAAGAATAAGATTCATAGAGGGAAGCGGGAGTGGCTCAGTCAATAGAGCCCCCGTTTACCATATGGGA
>JAQZBX010009119.1:27326-46777 GCA_029593785.1 Cabassous unicinctus
AAAAAAAAAAAAAAAAAAAAAAAAAAAAAGATTCATAGAAACATGCATTAATATTGAGGATTTGACATACTGGTCTGTTCTCGTTTATTAGGCAGTGCCTATATACTTGAGAGATTCTTGCCCTTCTATTTGAGAATGTAGCAGGACTTCCCAGGATGGGAGTTTAATATTTTCTTGTTTATTGTGTGTCTCCACTCACTGAGATAATACTCTATGACAAGATGAACACTTCCATGCTCTGTAGAAGCCTGCCCCAGGTGCACCCTTTCCCCGACCACTAATGCCTTGCACCAGTGACCCTCCCTGCCAAATTTGCCATATTTACCAAAAGAACATTCCCACCATTGTAGTTTCAACCACAGACCTACAAATCCCCAGAGTTCACCCATTCCTTCCTCCAATCCTCCCCTGAGTTCTATGGATAGTCCATCCCACCCCACCCCCACCATGCTTGCCCTCAGATTCCAGCACTGTTGACCCCACTCACATCCCTGCACCACTATGACCCCCATCCACTGCCAAACCACCCCCTTCCACCTTGTCATGGGTTTTGCCCATGTTGAACATCCGCTCACCACACTCTACTCCCTTTCCGTCTCCTGATAACCTATCTTACAGATTATAGCTTTTTGTGAGTCTGCTCAATATCCTAGGTTATATCAGTGAGGCCACGCAATATTTGTCCTTTTGTGACTGGCTTACTTCACTCAACATTAAGTCTTCAAGATTCATCCATGTTGTTGCGTGTGTCAATACTTCATTCCTTCTTACAGCTGAGTAATAAACCACTGTATGTATATACCACATTTTGCTTATCCATTCATCTGTTGATGGGCACTTGGATTGCTCCCATCTTTGGGAAATAGTGAATAATGCCTCTATGGATATAGGTGTGTGCTGTTGAAACCCTCTAGGAACTTTTTCCATTTCAGTATTATGGTCTTCAACTCCAGAATTTCTGTTCATTATTAAAATTTCTACATCATTATTGAGATTCTCATACTGTTCATTCATTACTTTTTCCTTTACTTTTTTTCTCTGTGTTTTCCTTTATCTCCTTGAGCATATTGAAGATCATTTTTGTTAAGTCTTCACCGGGAATGTCCAAAGTCTGATATTTTTTGTTGATGGTTTCTGATTTTTTATCTTGTTCCTTTGGATGGGCTATCATTTCCTGTTTGTTTGTCTTGTAATCCTTTGTTGAACACTATATATTTTAATATTTTAATGAGTTAACTCTGGGATCTATTCCCTGGGTTTTCTGTCCCTTAACTTTGTATACTGCTAGTGATATGAGATTTTCTTGTGTGCCAGGATATGGAAAAATAACAAATCAATGCAGGAAACAACCTTCACAGTATTTTACAATTAGTTCTGCATTGGCTAGAACTCTCCTGCAGAGTTTAGCCCTCCATCAAGATCAGCTGGAGACAAAAGTGATGTGTAGTATCCTCTCCATCTTTTCTGAGACTGCTTTCTTCTCCTGTGCTATGCTTGCTCTTGGCCTTGGGAAATCCCCTCTATACAGGAATTCCAATGTCGCCTCTATTCCTCATGAAAGAGACCCCATCCCACCCTCTTGCATGTTCTATTATATTTCCTAAAGCTGGTAATCCTTTACCTAAACCTGCTTAGGCTTAATTGTTTCTTATACTGCTTTAGCTGTCTAAAAGCTACCTTTGCCTGCAGGGAAGTTCTGGGAGAGCAATTGCGATGAATTCCTGGTTCAGTCTTTCAGACTACAACCCAGAGATTGGCACTGTCATACAGGCACTCCAGTATGTGCATAGGGTTTACTCTGCCCCCTTCTTAACAGGGCCAGGGACCCAAGATGGGAACACAGGGTGGCTCAACACCACACCCGGGGGAGTGGCAGAGGGGCCAGCAAGTGTGCCACAAGCTCCTCCTGTCGTTCTTACAGCTATGTTTTCTTGATTAGGCACTTGCCCAGTTACTGCAACCCTTTAACTGTTTTCCTGAATTTCGAGGCAGATGGCTCTTCTGCTAGTTGTTCAGAGCTTCTGTTAGGGATCGATAGCAAGGCATGTCTTGTGCTGCCATGTCGATCTACCAGGAGCCTGGTGCTGGTGCACCTGATGGCAGAGTTAAATGCCTGGCATTAAGTTAACAACTTAACGCATTACAGCTTCGCCTGAGTATGGCTGCTTCCACTCAAAACAGGCATGGAAGTAGATATTGCTTTAAGTTGAACTGATATTACTGAGGTAAGGATTTTTAACATGGAGAACTTTTGGGAACTTTGAATTGAATGCTATGGGGAGTAGATAATCCACCTAAAGACAGCAACCATCTTGGATTTTGTTTTAAAATACATGAAATCCTTGCTCCACACCCAAACTGATGGCCTTTTATATAGAAAGATCTGGTAAAAATAGTTCTTAGTTTCCTAGGGCTGCTGTAACAAAGCCCTATGACCTGAGTGGCTTAAAATAACACATTTATCATCTCTCAGTTGTGGAGGATGGAAGTCTGAACTCGCGTTGGCAGCAGAGCCATGTTCCCTCTGAAGACTTTAGAGCAGACTTACTTGTGTGGCTTCTCTCCTGGCACCTGGATGTGCCCAGCAATCTCTGGTGTCCCTTGGCTTGTGGCATAACTCAGTCGCTAAGTCTGTCACCACTGATGTCTTCTAAATGTATCTGTTTGTGTCTCCTCTTCCCTTCTTATAAGGTTCCTGGTCATATTGGAGGAAGGGGCCACTCTACCCCAGTATGGCTCATTTTAACCAACTCCAACTGCAATGGCCTCATTCCAAAATAAGGTCACACTCTGAGCTACTGGGGGGTTAGGAATTCAAATTTTCTTTTGGGGGGACACCATTCAACCCTAACACATGGTTCTGCTATTAGTTGAGATTTTTCTGAGCCTTCCCCTAATTTCAGAGGTGGGTTTTTCCCGGTGTTTGTGCATCGCTGCGAGCGCCATCCTGGGGAAACGTTAGTGAGAGCACAGAAGCTGATGGGTGTGGCCACCTCATGCTGAACAGAAAGTTGGGAGATGTAGCCTGCAGAAGAAGCAATTCTCAATTTTTCCCTGATAAAGTGTATATCTCTCCATTTCATCTCCCTGTAGAAAAAAAAGGAGGAAATGAAAGTGCCAAGCTGTGGAAAGTGACTGCTTAGCAGGAGATAACTAATAAATGGCTGCAAGAGCGGCTCATACCTGGTTCAAAAGCCTCTCTTCGGATCTGGGCCCCCAGAGCCATCTGTGAGTTTTAAGGGGTGAGATTGTTCCGGCATTCATTATCAAAATGCCAGTGAGTTTCTCTGACACAGAGAGACATGAGCTTTGGTGGTTTGGGTGAACCTTTCAAAAGCAGGATTTACATTATTTTTTTATGTGTTATGCTAGGTTGCCTACATTGTTTACAGCTGACTATTACTACCTCTCTATGTGAATTAACTTCTTAGAGTTTCATATCAGGTTATTTTCTGTTTCTCTTTTTCTTATTGATCCCCCTCCCCTGGTACACATGCTCACTCCCCACACGTGTGTTTTTGCAAACTCCAAGAAGAGAGGTTACTATTATTGTATATTTATTGCTGGTTTGGAAGTCTTAACAGTGCCTCTCCTGGGGAGCAGAGAGACAACTGGCTGCTTTCGGCTTTGGCTGTGGCTGTGGGATGACCCTTAGTTGGAAGGGTTGTCATTGTTCCCAGCTCTGGTCGACCTCCTCTCAGTGTCTTCTAAGTATCTGGCTGACTCTAGCAGCTAGGGCTAGAAACTGCCTGAACATGGTAAACTCAGATAACCCAGGTGGGGCCCCCAAAGCTTGCACCCTTGTGAAGTGCCCTTCCACATTGTCCCAGGGCTGCTCTGTGTGGCCAACAGCATATGGCAGAAGTCCTGATGTGTCACTTTTGGGGTTAGCTTGTAAAAAGACTCAGGCTTCTGTCTTGAAGCCTCCTCTCCCTCTCTCTCCATTTCTTTCCAGTCACTTGCTTTGGGAGAAGACAGATGCCATGTTGTGGGCATCCCTTGGGAGAGGCCCTGTGCATGAGGAATTAAAGTCCCTGACCAACAGCCAGCAGGAGCTGAGGACTGCCAGTGGTCATGGGAGTGAGTTTGGAAGCATGTTCTTCAGCCTCAGTTGAATCCTACAGCCCCCACCATAGCTTGACTTCAACCACATGGAAGACCCTAAGCCAGGCAGAGCTGCTCCCATATTCTGACCCACAGACCCCGCGAGGTAGGACATGTTTAAGCCTCTAAGTTGTAGGGTAATTTGTTTTACAACAATGCACCAGGCCTGTCTCCATAGGTGCCAGTTTTGTTTAAAGCATTTACCTTCAAGGTGCAATTTCCCAGACTGACCTATCTGGCAGGAACATGTTTCTATAGCTTTTATTTATTTCTGAATCTTGACATGTAAATAATACTTGTGTCAATAGTACATAGAACCTTGTCTAACAATGGGAGGTATCCAATGAAAATTTGTTGAATTTATGATGCAAAAAGCATGGGTATCATGCTTGGAATCTCAAACCTCCAACCAGACCCCAGGAAAACCACCCAACCTGCAATAATATTCATCAGGCTCTTCCATAAAGAATATATAATCAAAATTGAGTTATAAGCAAGCACTAGATGTTCCACAGGAAGGATCTCAAAATTCTGCATCTCCCCCAAATCTTCCTCGGTTGCCCTGTTCCTGTGAGTCAGTTTTCCCTGGAGCGCGTGGGCTGGGCCTGGCTTGTGGCGTGCAGACCTCTGGTGGGTTTGCATCTCACACGCCTCACTCCTCCCTCTTGGTCTTTCCTAGAAAAAGGCTCCCACACCCTTACCTGAGTGTCTCCCTCTTGTGTCTCTCCTGACCTCCTGGATGTGCCTCAGAATGTTTGCTCACTTCCTTATCTGAGGGACACTTGCTGTGACTCTTCCTGAAAAATAAGCCTACCCCTAGCTACTATGTACTGGATGCTTGTCGTCCTTGGGGGCTCATTTGGATGATTTCCTTATCAGCCACCATCCTCACAGAGGGAGGCCGCCCACCTGCCTTGACATTCAGCTTCTGGCCTTGGCTACAAGACAATGACCAGCCATGGCTCTGGAAGCCGGTGTGACGGAGCCCTCGGCCCAGCCCATACCCTCCCCAGAGGGGGGCATCCTTACCCGAGAGGGGGGCATCCTTACCCGAGGTGATGGCATCCCCTTTGTCCAGGGGTTGGCATAAAGTCCTCATTATCTCCTGAATCGAGAGTGGATAAAGCCTGGCCTTTTTTTAACCTGTGGTCTACAGCTCCTTTCAAGGGTGGAACAAACCAGGCCCTCAGGCAAACCTGGCTCCACCATTTGTTCACCGATTGTCTACAGCTCCTTTTGCCTACAGCAGCAGAGCTAAGTAGTCATAACAGAGACCGTATGGCCCCTGAAGATGATCCTATTTACCATCCAGCTCTTTACAGGAGAAACTTACCAATCCCTGCTGTGTAGAGCAGTAGATGCCAGAAGCTTGTATTTTACAGAACTATTACCCAAAAGAGACCGATAAGTCTGACAATAATAACCACAAAGAACTAAGACACCAACATTTTTAACACCATGAGGTAAGAAAGTCATCTCATTATTAAAAAAAAATAATAGTAATAACAAACTTCATGAATACATTTAATTAGAAATGACCAGAGTCCTAATCTCATATTTAATGTTTCTGACCAACAGAATCACCACCCGGGCCCAAGGTTGGTGTGCCATAAAAGGTCACTGGAACTTCCATTCAATGTCAGGATCTGAGTTCCACCTTTCTCCTAACCATTGAGGTAACCGAGTCAGCTCTTTGAGCTCTGTCACCTCCTGTGCATCCTCAGAAGGAAGGAAGGAAGGAGGGCAGGAGAGAGGGAAGGAGGAGGGAGGGACCCTACCCCTCATAGGGACCGGCAGTTACTCTGTGCTGGTCATTTTGTTAGGCCCTGGCACATGTTATTTTATTTTTGATCCAACATTTTTAGAGATTAGGTAACGAAGACTCAGAGAGCATGAATAAGTATCTACCGTTCAGATTGAATTCGCTAATCTAGGATTGAAAGGAAGCTCAGCTCAACCACAATGTGTATCAGCCCACAGCCCTCATACTCAGGCAAACAGGAGGTCACCCCGGTTAGTCCAGGCAAATGGTGAAGCATGGAGCTACAAGCAGGAGCAGCCCCCTTTACATGGTGTTCAGAGTATCGTGGAGAAACTAGAGTGGCCATCTGGTCTACCCTGTCATGTGGCTAGGCATGTGCTAGCTTGTGGTAGCGCTGCCTTGAATGGAGGCCATGCTTCCCAGGTTTTTCTACCTGTGGCAATGAAGAGGATGAGGAAAGCTGGCACACGGGCAGTCCTAGGGCCACTCAGAGGGATCAGGGATAGGTCTGGAAGGGTGGATGGGCAAGGATGGGCAATAGAGACGAAGGGCATGAAAGAATAAACACATTATCACAGCATACCCCTTTACCTTCTTTTCTCTTCCCTTTCACCATTCTGGGTTTTATTTTGGAAATAATTTGGAGGATGTGGAGAACTGAATGTGTCTGTGTTCGCATACAGTGCCATCTACTCCACTGCAAACAGGAGTGTCTGGCAAACACCAGCTCCCAAACCTTAAAGGACACGTTTTTCTTTGTGTCTTTTTACTAAGTATTTGTTAGCAAAAATAAAGGTAGCCACGAGAAACTGTCATTATGAGAAATGAGAATCTAACCCTGGCCATCCTGTCCCAGCATCTCCTCTTTGCTGTGCCTGGGAGATAATTAAGTTTGATGCTGTGTGGTGATTTGAAAGAAAACCCACCATGATTTCATGTGCGCAGGTCTGTTCCAGTCCCCCCACCCCCGCTGGGAAGTCTACTTTGCAAAGGACCTGAAGGTCAGTGTTTCTTTAATGGCCTCTCTGCCCTAGCCTAAATGTTCTGTAAATAATTAGACATTAAAGGTTTGGAAACAATAAAGCCGCCATATTCCATGTGTGGCAGACTAATTAGTAGAGCTCAGTCTTGCTGATCATTAAATCCCTGCCTCTGAAATGCCCTCGTGGGCGAGGAAGCCTTGCAGTCTTGTCTCACATTGATATTTATGGCCCTTTGTTTTCCAGCGAGCAGATGTCTTTCACTCTGTGAACATAAATTCAGCCTTCTAATTTTTCCCTCCAATCCAGAAACTGCTTAAGCACTAGGGTTCTTTTATAAACAGTGTTACCTTAAACAACAACAACAACAAAAAATCGAATAATGATAAAGTTCAATTTAAAAGTCTGGATGCTGAAGGCACAGATAGGATGAGCTTGCTCTGGCAGGAATTGGCTGGGTCTCATGAATATTCATGAAGCGCCCTGACACAGAGAGGAAGGGAGTTGGTGAACCCGGAGTCAGACTTCCCAGAAGCCTGGCCTGGGCAACCCGGGGAACTGGCCTTAATTGTCTTGTCTCCAAGTCAGGAAATCAAGGCTGAGCCCATTTGATTCCTGCCTCCCCAGGGTTTTTACGAAGCTCAAGAAGATCAATTTCTGGATTGCGCTGTGCGCCTCAGAGCAAAGACCCGAGATGAATAGCCGCTGTTATTTTAAAGACCTGTCTCCCCACCGTTTCTGATGCGTCTGCCTAATGCAGGGGCTCTTAACCTTTTTTGGTCCACGGACCCCTTACTAAGTCCACACTCTACTGTGTATTATTTAATAAATATATCACACCCGCACCAACACGTCCCCACAATAAAAATGTTTTTTTGAATTTCAATTCAAGCTCGTGGACCCCTCGTTAAGAACCCCTGGCCTAATGGATACGCTTTCGAATGACCAACCAACCTCCAGTAAAAGTGCATTGAAATCAATATTGGCTGAAAATTTATCTGACAATCGAGCATCCCTTCAAAAGTAATTGGTGACACCCCGGGGTGTCAAAAACGTGGGCAAAAATATTTATCTGCCCCAAAGTTAGACTGAACGCAGCCCCCTTTCCCCTGGGCCCTGCGCATCAGAAACGAGGGGAAGGGGGTTTATCGCCTCCTTCACCATCACCTGCTCCGTTACGTGGGACAACGTGAGGCATTTCTCTATTTCTCTACGCCCGATTCTGCCAGGTACAGAGGCGCGTGGATTCTGACTCGCTGATAGAGAAGAGGGCATTTGATCCTTTGTTGTTGTTGTCTTGAGATACACCTGCTATGATGATAGTTCACCTTACGTTTGCAGAGAAATTTACTCTTATCAGTGTATTTCCACGTGGGAAAAGTAGGGATAATAATGCGCCCCCTGTTTTAGGGGAGAGGCGCAAGACCCAGCAGACCTGGCAGCGCCGGGGATGAAAGGCAGAGCGCGCTGGAGGCCTGGTCTCCAGCCCCGTCCTTGCCGCGGCCGCTGTCTAACCCGGCGACACCCACGGCCACATCCACTGGAGACCACCTGCTCTTCCCGCCTCCCTGGAATCTGGGACGCCACGGCCGCTGCAGGAGTCAGGCTGAAGGGACGGCCCGGCAATCCCCGGCGGCCTAGGCAGCTTCGAGACAGGCAAGCCCCGGGCCTCGGGTGCCGCTGCCAAGGCGCGTCACAGCAGCTCCGGCCTGGGAAAGGCTTGCAGAGCTCGCCTCCTCCGCGCGTGGGCTGCGCATGTTGCCGGCAGACGGAATTGACCCCCGAGACCCGCTGCGAGGCCGCGGTGACGCCAACTGCGTTGTGCTCCGGCACCCTGAGATATGGCCCATTATTTGTCTTATTTTCTTTTCTGCACAATAAAACAAATCGGACCATTAATCTACCATGAATGAATATTATTACATGCTTTGGTAGGAACACAAAGGCAAATTGGGTTCACCATGGAGATTATCTCGCCCCTCATTTCATATTAAAAATGCCTAGAAGTCTCCCAAGAGACCATGTCAGAGATAAAATTTATCCACAGCAGTGCATTTGCTAATTTGGTCAGAGTCCTGATCTCATCTGCTGGGCTTAATATAGAAATTCATTGAACCTGAACACAAAAATGTGGAATTTATTCACTGCCATTTTCTGAGCTATGCATGCATCACAGAAAGTGTATGCAGCTATGCGGTCATCTCTCTCTCTCTCTCTCTCTCTCTCTCTCTGTGTAAATATATATATTTTCAAGTCAGAAATTTGAAACAAAACTGTACTTATCTCTTAACAGTAAAATGCCTCCATATTCTTCAGAATTCATGTCCCATGATTCCTGCCAGAGACACACTGTGTGGAAAGTATAAACATTTTACACTGAAAGAACATTATAATTCTAGAATCCTCAAATTTCAAACAAATCATGTGCAATGAAAATTCTAACTTGAGGAAGGAGCGATGAGGACCTGGCATCGGTCCTGTGCTGACACGGCCTTAGACGTGCATCTAGACTACTGTATAGGGCTCCCCAAGAGCACAGTACGGTGTATCCTCAGGCAGTGAATGGATGGAGTGCAGCTGTGGGAACAGCACAACTGTGACAACGTGGACAAGTCTCTTAAATTAGGGCTTCCCCAGGTGCCAGGCCCCACGTACTCCTCCTGCAGCTCTGCTTTGAGGTCTGACCCTCTTTTTTTATGTACCACTTGAACTAAGGTACAGGAACATTCTGAATGGAAATGACTGGGAAGGATTTTAATTTATCTTCATAGCAGTGTTTTATATGTGAGTGAACCTCTATTTTAAATGTGTATATAATGTGTTTCAATTCCTGGTAGATAACAGCTCGAGAAGAGCTACACTCTTCTGCTACTCTATTATGCTATTCATATTTATTTTTGCATGTGAAATTGTTAAGAAACCCATGCCTATGGTTGGAATTTCTCAGATTTGGCTATGAAAATAAGAAAAACCACTCCATTTTCTGCCACTCTGCTTATCATGATTTGGTGGGCTATAATGACAGGCAGGAAAGAAGCAAAATTGTGAGAGTCAGCATTGAGCAATTAAAGACATCAAATCCAAGAAGCTCCAAGGAGGGGAAAGGTTTACAGCCAGTCCTACGGTCTCTGAGCAATGCATCGTATGATAACAGTGGGGGTCATTTATACTTTAATGCTGAAAGAAAGCACAGGAGAACTTTGCAGAACTTCCCAGTGCCCTTTACTGGGATTTATAAAAGAGATCACTGGTGGCAGATGGTGTTGCTGTCGTATTTGAGAATGCTTTGTCCTGGGCAAATCAAGAGGGCTCTGGATAAAGCTGAAGCACATGGTCCATCAGGAGAGAAAATTCCTGATGCTAGCCTGAGACTCCGGAGGTTTCCTGTCACTTCTGCAACAAATGACCAAACGCAGTGAGCTGAAACAGCCCATATTTATTACCTTACAATCTTGGAGGCCAGAATGTGAAAAAGGCCTCACTGGGCTAAAATCAAGGTGGCTTTCTGGAGACTCTGGTGGACAATCCACTTCTTTGTCTTTTCCAGCTTCTAGAGCCTACATGCATACTTTGGCTTGTGGTCTCATCTGCCATGTATAGTTAGCTATGACAGGTCAAGCCATTCTTACATCACACTTCTCTGACCCCCTTCATTATCATGTTTCTCTCTGACCACCGCTGGGGAAGGCTCTGTGCTTTAAGGACGCATATAATTAAACTGGGCCCACCTGGTTAGCCCAAGCTCCTCTCCCCATCTCAAGGTCAGTAACCCTCATCCCATCTGCAGGGCCCCTCTTGCCACGTAAGGTACCATGTTCCCAGGTTCATGGGATTAGGGTGTGGACATCTTTGCAGTATGGAGGGCATTATCCTTTCTGTCACAGATGGGTTGGCAGAACAGAATATTCTGTACTAAAAACAAGTCTGTGAGGGATGTTGTGATGGCTAAATCCATGTGTCAACTGTGTCAGGTGATGGTGTCCAGTGTTTGGTCAGCCCCAGACACTGGCCTGATTGTTACTGCGAAAGTGCTTAGTGGATTTAAATCATAAGTCAGCTGATTGCATCTACAGTTGATTGCATCTACAATCAACAAAGGAGATTGCCTTCAGCAGTGAGACACTTCATATCCAATCATGTAAAGGCCTTTAGGGAAGAAGTGGTGATTTCTGCAGTCAGAAGAGAGAATTTCCATCTCCACTTCAGCCAGCCAGCTTCTCTTGGGGAATTTATTGAAGCCTTCAATGGAGTTTCCAACCTGCAACCTGCCCTATGCAATTTGGACTTGCATGTCCCCAGTTGTGTAAGCCAATTCTTATAATAAATCACTTAATTATATATACATATATATAGTTTCTTTGGAGAACCATGACTAATACAAATGTGATATAAGAAAAGTTAAAAAAAAAAAGTCAACAACTATTGAACACCTATTAGATTCAAGGATGAATATTTGGTGGAAGAGGAAAAAATGAAAAGTACAAAAGTGAATAAGGCACAGTCCTTGCCTTTCAGAAGTCAGACTCTGCTAACCATTGTCAATGGTTTACATTTTGGATAACAAATGTACCACCCACAGTAAAATAGTATTAATAGGGGAGAAGGGAAAAGGGTGAGGGTGTTGGGTATATGGGAATCCCCTATATTTTCTATATGACTTTTCTGTATCCTAAAGAGTCCTTGAAGATAAAATTAAAAAAGTAAGACACTGGAGGAATATATGGAAGAAAATATTACTGTACATATAAGACACCAGATCTTGCAGTGATGAAAGACAATGTCTAATTTGTTTTTATTATTTCAAATTTAAAAAAAAAAACTTTTTTATTGTATTGGTTATTTTTAAAATTATTATTTCATTTTCTTATTAATTTTATTGGGTTATTTTGTTGTCTTCATTTTTGGAGCAGTTTTGGATCATAGAAGGGTCACAACAGTGGCAGGGGATCACTGGTGCAGGGTGTCAGTGATAGGGGGATGCATGGGAAGGGGTTCACCTGGGGCGTGTCTTTAAGGCATGTAAATATGTTCAAGTGTTCATGGGGCATTGTCTTTGTGGATGGAGATCCACACAATAACGGAAAGAATACTGAATTCCCATCCTGGGAAGTTCTGCTACATTCTCTAATAGGATAGCAAGAATCCCCTGAGTGCAAGGGCAGTTCCTAGGAAGGAAGACAGACAATTTTGCCAGGCCCTTGATATTGATGATTGTACTTATAAACCTTTTCTTGTGAAATTGAAACTTAGTCTAGTATTATATATTGCCTAAGAGTTACCTCCTGAAAGCATCCTTGTTGCTTAAATGTGGTCTCTCTCTAAGCCAAACTCAACATATAAATGCACTACATTCTCGCCACTGTGGGACACGACTCCCAGAGATGAACCTCCCTGGCATGGAGGGATTATTACCAAGCGCCAACTAGCAGTGCGTCTGGAAGAAGACCTTGACCAAAAGGGGGGATTGGTAAATACAAATGAGTTTTTATGGTTAAGAGATTTCAAAGTGAGTCAGGAGGTGATTCCAGAGATTACGCTTATGCACATCTCAGCAGGGTCTCATTGACCACCACAGTAAACAGTGTCTCAAATAGTGGGGCTCCTAAGGGCTCTAGAGACATCCAGAAACTATAAGCAGGGCAGACAGCTCAGGAATTCGGCACTCTGTCAGTGGCCCTTACTTTGGAATTTATGCTCCCCAGTGCAACAGAATTAGACTCATTTACAGGTTCTCTACACCTAGCTCTTCTGCTCCTGTTATTTGAACCTATAATTAGCACTATACTTGATAAATATATGTTCCAGAGACTTAAATCTTTCATCCATCCTTGTGTCAGTTGAGCCCTGAATTTCAGCAGAGTTGCAACACCTACTCTCCAGTTCATTGGACTCACGCAGGACAATCAACAAGGATGGACAACACCCATCCCAAGGAATAGAGAGTGCCTGCAACTGCAAGCAAGATAGTTCCATTCGTCAGCCCCATGGGATCAAAGCCCCCTTTCAATTGGAAGCAGAGTGGGCATCACCATCCCAAAATCCTCAAGATTGGGGAATGAACAATGGACTAAAGTAGATTTATTATTATTCTACTATAGACATTATTGTTTTAGCAATGGAAGAACTCTTATCAATTATATAAAGGCAGTGGCCACCAGAGGTTCTGAGGGGAAGGAGACATTTTTGGGACATTGGAGTTGTCCTGCATGACATTGCAGTAACAGATATAAGCCATTATATATTTTGCCATAACCTACAAAATTGTGTGGGACAGAGTGTAAACTATAATGTCCATGATTAGTTGCAATGCTTCAATATGTGTTCATCAATTGTAACATATGTACCACACTAACGAAGGATGTTGTTAATGTGGGAAAGTGTGGGAGGGGGTGGGAGGGAGGCATATGGGAATCCCTTATATTGTTTATATAACATTTATGCAATCTAAAGCTCTTTTAAAAATAAAAAAATCATAAAAAAGAAGTCATATTCTAGAGAATAAACAGATGTAAAATAAATGAATCCTATGATAGTCATTTACTATTTAATTCCAAAAGAAAGCACAGGAGACTTTTTGAAATTGCTCCATTACTGCTGTCTGTGAAACAGAATTCCAGTCATGAAGTAGGACTCCCAGGCAGTTTGGGATTCTGTGATGCTCTACACAGGTCTCAGGGGTATGGATGGAGATGAGCTCATTCTGCCCAGGATGCTGCGGTTGGTTTCTCTGAGAGGATGTCTTTTGAATTGGATCTTGAGTAATGAGTGTGGTTTAAACAAGAAAGAAAATGAGATTCTAGCCAGCAAGGGCAGCATGGGCAAAGGCACTGAGGCATGACAGTTCGATGAATAGCAAGACAACCAAGTAGAATGTAAAAAGACTGTATTGAGCTTCAGAGTGAAGATGAAGTTCAATTTGCTTTGGTACTTACTTATGGCTGTGTTAGCCCTGCAGATGGCTGCTCTAGATGGCCTTCTGGTTGACGTGAATCATTTATTATTGAGTAACACAGACAATGGCAGAAGACAAAAAATTCATTTCCCAAACCCAAATCCAGCATTCTTTCTTCTTAAGATTGTTTTACAAGTGATTTTTTTAAAAATAGAGTTCAAGAGTAATAACAATAAAATAGCAACTTATGTATCATAATATGATTATGTATTACTGATAAATCTTAAAAATATAATTTCCTAGTCCTTTTGAGTCTTCAGTTTTGTGAGTTGACTGAAAAAAAAATCAGCATGTGAAATGAGAGAGAGCTATCTTTAAGATAGGTTAAAAATAAAAGTTTTATTTCATATTTATTTAGGTAATTGAGAAAGGTTTATGGGATATCTGCCACTTAGGAGATACATCAAATCAAAAACAGGTGGAAAAGAAGAGACAAGTAGGCATGGCAAAAATGGAGCCCAAAGGTCCCTCACCAATCCCATCTACCACCCATGGGAATCGTTGAACAGAGACTCCTCTCCTAAGCTTGTCTGGGCCCGAGAGGCCATCAGTATAACCTACTTTACCAGAAGTTTCCTGGGCCTACGGACATCCTCCAATTGGGAGGTAATATGGAACCACTGTTACGAGCTTTCTTCCAGACAGAATAAAACGGACAAATCAAGGCCATTCCAAGTAGGAATGCCTTCCAACGTGTGCCTTGCTAACACAGAAATATTCTCTCAGAGCTTGTTGTGCCTGAATGGATTTTAAATGCTCCTAAATTATTATGTAAATTTGAGACGAATATAATCAATGTAACAAAATAAAATATTCTCTATGTGCTTTAGTCTCTGGTTCTAGATCCCTCTGGGACATATTGTCTGGGAGTCTAGTTCTAGAACAAGAAAATAATTCCCCTTGTTAGTGAAATCCACTGCTCGTGCTCTGTGGAGAGGTGCAAATGCCCGTCCTTCCTGGTGGGACACTCGTTCAGCTCATGGAGAGTGTAACGGTTTGTGGCGGCCTTTTGGGCCTTTTGGTTTGATTGAGATGCCCACGTGGGCAGAAAGCAGCAGCCTTCAAAGTAAGCAGCCAAGGCACTCGTGAGCAATAGCATAATCTGCACTGACAGACAGGAGAGCAAGGGAACATAAAAGCAAAACAAACTGAAAGTGAAGGAAGAGATTAACTTTAAAAAAAGAAAAAGGCAGGAAGGGGTCTTGGGCTCTGGTTTGGTCTGCTGTGAAAGATCATGCACCTTCCAAACTGCCCTTGCATGCTGGAGGCTGTGTGTGCTGACCATAGATTTCCAGAAAATGCTAATGAGGTCATTTTCTATGCTGTTGATCTGCCACTGTACTTGAATAAATATCCCCTTCCAGACTGTTGGACTACCATGTTACTTTACCCATCCTTAGTGATGCCAGGCGGGGAGCACCGTCTCCCACCATCCATCCCCCAGGCCAGTCCTCCATGGCCTCCCAGATGCCAGAGGAGGCAAGGGGGCTGGGGGCTGGGATCAGGTTAGTATGATTGTCCTCAGCTCCTGTGTTTCCCTCAGTGCTTTATGTCCTCTTGTCCTCTTGGTGTGGGGACCCTCCCATGATGCGTTGGGGCCCTCTCTCCCTGCTGGACTCTAACAAGCCCTGCCCCACTGGGCACGTGCCCCTGATAACACCCCAGGTTCATCCCACAGGCCAGCGTCCCACCCACTGCCCTTTTCCCGTGTCCTGGCGTGAGGTCAGGGTCTCCTTCCCAGTCCAGGCA
This sequence comes from Cabassous unicinctus, assembly GCA_029593785.1. Lineage (NCBI taxonomy): Eukaryota > Metazoa > Chordata > Mammalia > Cingulata > Chlamyphoridae > Cabassous > Cabassous unicinctus. The sequence goes on from JAQZBX010009119.1 coordinate 42,874, forward strand.
GGTATTCCAGGCAGCGTCAGAGACTTCCACTGCAGGAATGACCACCCAGCTGCTGTGAGTCAGTGAGTCTACAAATCATCGAAAGACAGCGGCATGGAGTCAGTCTCCCTGGCCTTGCCGGTCAAGGGCTCCACGTGCTGGCTCTTCCAGTTGGCGAAGTTTCATGAAAACCTAACCCTGAACACTTGCAGCTCTGCCAAGTTTTGCCAAGAATGGCTGCAGAAATCAAGGAGGACCTCATTGGGAACCTCTGCAGGTCTCACCTCCAAGGAGAACAGCGGGGGGCAGTAGAGAAGGCAGAGCCAGCAGAGGTGCTGAAGCCATCTTGCTCTGGACAAGTGAGTGGCTGCATTGCTCTTGTGCCACCCAGCATCACAGGACAGTCTCCACGTGGTGCCCCCCGGGGTGATGGATGCTTTGCAGGAGCTCCTCAGTGTTGGACCCCACAGCTCTGCAGATGTCCACTGCAGCAGGGAGGGACAAGGGCACTGTGGGTGGTGGCCGAGGATGTGGCCAATGGGGAGAGGTAGCAGGTGTAGTGCAAGAGCCAGGTGGTCTGGAGGAGCCCCTCTACTGCATCTCAACCTGTCTGTGTGTCCCAGCTTCCTATTCTCTAACTTAGTACCCTGTGGCTGCTGTAATAAATGACCACACACTTGGTGGCCTAGAACAACAGAAATTCATTTGCTCACAGTTCTGGAGCTCAAAGGTCTGAAATCTGATTCACTGGGCTGAAATCAAGGTGGCCCTGGGGAGAACCTGTTCCTCGCTTCTCCCAGCTCCCAGTGGCTGCCGGTATTTCTTGGCTTATGGCTGCACCTCTCTGCTGACCTCCTCCATCTTCACGTGGCCTCCTCGCCTGTGTGTGACCTCCCGCCTCCCTCTCATGAGGACATGTGTCCTTGCATTAGGGCCCACCTGGATGAGTGTCCCATCCCAAGGTCCTTCATGAGATCTGCAGAGTCTTTGCCATATAAGGGGACACAAGTTCCAGAGATTGAGAGCTGATAAGCCGCTCCTCTGGGCAGATGAACTAGATAAGTCGGTGAGTGGGAGAGGATCTGCCAGGTGTAAGGGCTCGGAGAAGCCGGGGCTGAGCAGCAGCCTCTGCAGACCCCTCGGCCACTGCTCCCAGGACTGCGCAGCCTCAGCGCCGCCCCTGGAGGCCTCGCTACCCACCTCAGCAAACACGCCAAACTCTTCTCCAGGCCCCCACACTGATCGCCAGTGCATTTTCTTAGCAGAAACATACTTCTAACTTCACAGGGATGAAACGGGATTCCTCCATTTTCTGCCTCCCCAGATGTAGCACTGCTCATCAGAACCCCACCGTGCTTGGGGCAGGGGAACCCCGCCTTTCTGAGGCTGATACTGCATCTATAATCGCTCTCCCATTTCTTCTCAATTTCTCTAGGAAATGGCCCCATCAGTCATTTTCTTGCTTTTTGCATCCTATCTACTGATTTCCCCCCCATTCAGCCCCTTGATAGATAAATATGGCCAAGCATCTATTTTTGAAAATGCAAAGGATCCACATCCTTTGTTCGTTTTCAATTGGTGAATAAGACAGCCCCACTAACTCTCCTGCATCTCAGCCAGGATAACTGGAGCAGCTGGGCATTGCCCGGGGGTCTTTCTCTCTCTAGGTGGTCTTACAGTCAGGGGAGCCAGAGCTCTGCCGGTGTCCAAGAGAGCAGAAGTGGAGGTTTCCAGGCCTCCTTGGGGCTGGGTCCAGAACTGGCACATCGTCACTTCTGGCACATGCTATCAAACCATGTCCCACAGCCAGCCCAGCGTCAAGAGGAAGAGAGGACTCCAGCCCTCAGGGGAAGGAATGCCGGCTGACAGCTGCAGTCCACGTGCTCTGACATGAAACACATGCCCACCTCCTCCTTAAGACCCCGACGAGTCCAAAGCCAGTGATGGGGCCTGGGTGCGGGAGGGGCCCCTCAAGTGTGGCTCCTCCATGGAGAGACAATGACTTTCAAAGACTGTCCAGTCTGTCCCCTTCACATGCCGCATACAGTGGGAGGCAGGAGTATGATGAAAACAGTCGCACTTGTGTTGAAAAAAGGGAAGAACAAGAGAAAAAATCACACAAAGGAGCTAAAGGGGGAAGATCTTCCACACTCACGCAGGGCCACGGAGAGCTTGGGATCCCTGCAGCCAGCAAGGAAAAGCCTTGCAAATCGTGGGATACTGGGTCGGGAACCTCCTAGGGCATTGCCTCGTTAGTGGGGTCAATTAACCCGAGAATAGAGGCTGCTCAGATTCTGACAGAGGAAGCTTACAAACAAGGCTTTTCCAAATATTTCATCCTTGAACAGAGCTCAAGAATATTTTCAGGGATATAAAATTTTCTAACAGGTGACGAAGCAAAAGCGCAATGTCCAGCAGCCAAATAAAGATAGTCAAGAGGCAGGAAAATGCCACCCACCATGAGAAGGAACATCCGTCAATCAAAGCCCACCCACAGGAAGACAAAGATCGTCAATTAGACAGCAAGGGCATCGCTACAGTTTGTAAAACCACACTTCATATGAGCAAAAAAATGTAGAGACAGGCAAGATATAAAAAGGCCTGAATCAAACTGCTAGAGGTGAAAGCTGCAGTGTTTCAGAGGAAAAACACACTGGATTAGACTATATAGAAGTAAAAAACAAGTACACTTGAAGACAGAAAAATAGAGACTGTTAAAAATAAAACACACAAAGACTGAAAAGATAAATATTCAAGAGCATAAGTAGCCAAGTAGTCAAACATAGCTGTATTTAGATTCACGGAAAGAGGAGGAGGAAGGCAGAAACTATTTGAAGAAATAATATCTGAAAATTTCAAAATACGATAAAATTATAAAACAACAGATCTGAGAAGCATAAAAAACCCCAATCAACAGAAACATGAATAAAATTACACAAAAACAAGTCATAATTAAGTTGCTTAAATCCCAGTGATTAAGTGAAAATCTTAAAAGCATCCAAGGATAAAAGACACATTAAGCACAAAAGATCAAAGTGATGATGTCAGCAGATTTCACTTCAGAAACAATGCAAGCCAGAAGATATTACAGCAACATTTTAAAACACTGAAAGAAAAAATGAAATCTGTCAACCTAGAATTCTATACCCAGAAAAATATCTTAAAAAGCAAAGTAAAAATAAAGGTATTTTCATTCTATACCCAGAAAAATATCTTAAAAAGCAAAGTAAAAATAAAGGTATTTTCAGACATATAAAAAGTAAAATAATACATCACCAGCCAATCTAAACTATAAGAAATGTTTTAAAGAATCCTTAGGGAGAATAAAAATGATACCAGGTATACCATAAAGGAATGAAGACCCACCAGAAATAGTAAATATGTGGGTAAATATAAAATATATTTTTCTCATTTTTAATCTCCTTAAAAGATAATTGTATCTAAGCCCTCTCTCAATCGGAGACTGGGTGGGCACCACCATCCCCAAATCCTCAAGATTGCGGAATGAACAAACATAAGGGTGGAAAGCAACTTGTAACAGTGATATAAAGGCAGTGGTCACCAGAGGTTCTGGGGGGGTGGGGTGAGGGAAGAATAGGTGTAACATGGGGCATTTTGGGGACATTGGAATTGTCCTGCATGACATTGCAATGATGGATACAGGTCATTATACATTTTGTCAAAACCTATAAAATTGTGGGGTAAAGTGTAAACCATAATGTAATCTATAGCTCTTGGCTAGGACAATGCTTCCATATGTGTTCATCAATTGTAACAAATGTACCACACTAATGAAAGATGTTGTTAATGTGGGAAAATGCAGGAGGGGGGGTGGATGGGGTATATGGGAATCCCCTATATTTTGGATTTAACATTTATGAAACCTAAAGCTTCTTTAAAAATAAAAAAAATTGAAAAAAAAAAA
>JAQZBX010009120.1:0-46662 GCA_029593785.1 Cabassous unicinctus
AAAAAAAGAAAAATATATGGCAAAAAAACCAAGATATTATTATTAAGGCAAAAATATCTTTCAGAGTTAATATGAATTGGTCAAATTCCTCAATAAAAACAGATTCTTACATAGGGTAATACAACCATAGTGAAAATAAATTCAGCTATTACTTTAAAGGACAATGGTTAAATTAAAATATCACAGAATTATTGACTATAAGGAATGTTTATATTAGACCATGAAAATGCTAAAAACAGAAGTAACCAAAATGTTTATGTTATTTTGTCAAAATATATTTTTAAAAAAGCAATTTTATTTTATTTCTTAAATGAACAATCTTCCATGGAGTTCTAATAGTCAAGAAATTGCTTTTATTTTATTCCAGAAATTTTCAAAATGAAGAAGATTCACAAAAAGTAGAAAAATATTTTATAATCCACATCTTACTGGGGAGATAGACTTCAGATGAAATACCCCACTTATTTAAGTCTTTTCCTTGACCATTAATGTTTGTTTGATATTAAAATTATTGTTTTATCATTCTCAATTTTATCATATAGTTGATGTACATTTTCTGTCTTTTAACTTATTCTATAATGTGCCAAAATACTGCGTGGATCAAATCCAACCCCAGTATTTTATATGTCTCTTTGTGTGTTAACTTCAGTGATTTATTTAATCTTTCTGAGGTTTGCATAGAGATGTACACGAGGTTCAAAAATAGCAAAACCACTGGTCTCTTTGGAGATGAAAAAATGTTAAGGAAAACTTCACAGATGAGGTGACATCTAAACTGAGTTTCAAACTTGTCAAACTAAGAAAAAGAGCCTGCCATTATTTGGGCATTCTTTACTTCTTCCCACTTCCACATTTTTCCATATGCCACTCATTCTTTTGTTAAAGTGTCCTTGCAACTATTTTTGATAGAAATGTAAATTTATAAGAAAAAATCTTCATCAAAACATGACTCTTCATAGAAATTTTTCTAAACACATGCCTTTAGAAAGATTTCACTCATGTTTTTTTTCAGTACTCAATAATACTCAACCCTGATTTTGAGCATACTGGCTGTTCCCAATTTGCATGGTGGTAACAGACCAGGAAGGTAACTGTGCAAGCTCTAGCTGAGCAAAACAATCTTGATAATAAATGGGGAAAATCCAATTGTTTTATGAATTTTAAAAATGTTTGCCAACACATTATAAACTCTCGCTGTTGTTTATAGAGAAATGAAAACTTATAAAAATTAATATATAGTATACAGTAATTGAAGCATTAGAAACCTTGAAAATTAAAGTGTCTTAATTCTTTATAAAATATATCAAGTAATTTGAACAGGGAATGCACTCTTCTCATATAATTTACCATTCCATCTGAACATCTTTTCCACACTTTGGTGAATTGTCACATTCCTTTCTATGTTCAGATTAGTTGCAAACATTATCACTTGTTCTTTGAATGTTAAGAAATATCTCTGACTGCATATCTAGAACCTCTCAGATGGTGTTAGTGTCAATATTCCCATGGTCAGCTTTTTTCATAATTTACATCCTATTAGAATTTCATTTCCAGTGTTATCGCTTTAGAGTCTTTGCTGCATTTTCATCTTCATTAGCCAATTTCCTCTTTCAAATATCTATTTTTATAAATATCCTGTGGATTTTCCCCTGGCAGACAAGAAGTTAACACAGCTACTCACTTTGCTGTCTGTGCACAGTTACCAATCACTTAGAGACTTTGTAAGAAATGATGTGATTGGACACTGACCATGATGCATATTTATTATTTACATAGTTATTTGTGGACCAAAGAGCAGGCAGTGAAGTTTGAACTTTATGGAATTATAGTTTATATACTGTGGTAACTGAAATTCAAATGGTTTTGTAAGGGAAACTGGTGTTATTCAAGTAACCATGGTAATTGAAATCTATACACATCAGAACTGTGCAAAGGGAGGACTGTGAATGCAGTTGAAAGCACCCATTTCCAATATTTTATTGTGAAAATTTTCAAATGCAACAAAGGTGAAAGTATTTTATAGTGAATTCCTATAAGGCTACAACTTATTTCTAAAATTAATATTTTACTATACTTGTTTTATCCATATCTCTCCTTTATCTATCTTTCTAACTATACACCATTTTTATGCATTTCAAAGTAAATTACATGCATCAATAAACTCTTCCCTAACTATTTCAACCTGCCAATCATTCAAAACTATTTCCATATTTATTTCCACTGTTTCTGATATTTTAGTGAACTTTACACAAGTGAAATACACACTCCAAAATGTATGTTGTTTGAGTTTTGAAAATGCATACACCTGTGGAACTCATATAGTTACCAATATATAGAATATTTATATCTCCTAAAAATTCTCCATCATACATTTTCCAGTCAATTCCCACACCCATAAGGAAAGGAAACTGCTATTGATTTTTCCATTAAATATTAGTTACGAGTATCTTAAAATTCCATATAAATGGAAGGAAATAGAATATTCTTTTTGTGTCAGTCTATTTTTACTCAGTAACATGTTTTTGAGAGTCATCCTTCTTTTTGCTTATATCAGTGGTTCTTTCTTGTTGAGTAGCATTGAATTTTGTGAATATGCCATGATCTATTCAGTCATTTTTCTTCTGGTAGACCATTAGAGTGTTTCCAGCTCTTATCTATTCTGAATAAAATGCAATGAGCATTCTTGTATAAGTCATGTTGTGAACACATTGTCATTTCTCTTATACAATTCATAGGAGTGGAATTGCTGGGAAGTTGTCTATTTAGTTTTATAAGAAATTTCCACATATTTTTTCCAACATGTTTGAAACATTTTTACAAGCCCAGTGTGACAATTTGAACCTGAGTGGATCCCAGAAAATCCTGTTCTTAAAGCTAATCCATTCCTGTGCAAGTAAACCTATTATAGGTGGGACATTTGATTAAATTACTTGAGTCAATGGCCTTTGATTAAGATCCAGGGTGGATCTTTATCCTCTTACTGGAGTCCTTTATAAATAGAAGTTTATAATGCCACAGACACAGAGAAAAGCCACAGATACAAAGAAGAACCCAGAAACTAAGATGATGACCCCGGGAACCAGAAGCAGGAATCAACAGAATACAGAGTCTGAGAGGAAGTCACTTTAGCCAGAAACTGAAAGAGATAAGGCCTTGGGGAGAAGGGAGAGATGAGCTATATACCTGATTGTCCACAGCTGTAGCTTGTTAAAACAGTATCTCGGATTATACATTGTTTAGGACACTTCCATGGCATCAGAATTTTAAGCTTTTAACCTAATAAAATCCTCTTATGAAAGCCAGCACATTTCTGATACATTACTTTGGAAGCCTTTAGCAAACTAAAACACCCACTACAATCAATCAGAATTACAACCATTTTAACACCTTCAACAGCATTTGGTATTGCCTGTCTTTTTATTTTAAGCATTTTAGTGGGTACATAATGGTATCAAATTGTGGTCATAAATTACATTTCCTTGATGACTGATGATGTTGAGCAAGTATCCTGTGCTTTGGCCCAGATAGATAGATAGATAGATAATATTTTGAAGTGTCTGTTTAAATATTTACACTATTTGGTTGGGTTTCTTGCATATCATTATTGAGTTGTAGGTATAATTTATATATCCAACACAGCAATCTAGGTCAGATATATCTTTTTATAATTTAAATTTCTTCTAGTCTGTGGATTGCCATTTCATTTTTTGACGATATCATTTGATGAGTAAAAGTTTCGGGTGTTGACTAAGCTATCAATTTTAATTTTTAAGTATTACTTTTAATGTCTTGTCTAATAATTCTTGCCTATTCTCAAATATGTGGAAATTGAACAACATACTCTTAAAAAACCAGTAGGTAAAGAGGAAATCTGAAGTGATATTCGGAAATATCTTGAGATGAATGAAAATGAAAACAAAACATGCCAAAACTTATGGAATGTAGTGAAGTCAGTGCTGAGAGGGAAATTTATAGCTCAAAATGCTTACATTAAAAAAGAAGAAAGACTTCAAAGCAGAGTCCTAACTTCAAAACTGGAAGAACCAGGAAAAGAACACTAAACTAAATCCAAAGTGAGCAGAAGGAAGGACATAGCAATGATAAGAGTGGGGATAAATAAAATAGAAAATTTATTGGCTCACAGTTTAAAAGGCTAGAACTACAAAACTAAGGTGTCAGAAACGTATGCTTTCTCAAATTCTGTAGCATTCTGGTGCTGACTTGCACAATCTTTGGGGTTCCTTGGCTTGCATCTCTGCCTCATGTCACATGGCAAGCTCTCTTTCCTTGTGTCTGCTCTTCTGGTTTCTACTGACTTCTAGCTTCCGGTTGCTCTCTGTTATTTTCTCTGACTCCTGCCTGGCTCTGGTTTCTTCTCTTTATTTTCTTTATTTATTACTCTTCAGTAATATGGATTAAGACCCCACCCTCGATCAATTGGCCATACCTAAACTAAAAATAGCATCCCCAAAAGGTTCTTTTTACACATGAGTTCACACACACAGGAATGTGAGTAAGAACATGCCTTTCATTGGGGTGCATAACTCCACCTACCTCAACAATGATACAACTAAGTGGGGTTTTCTTTATATGTATCCTGCTTGCATTTGTTAAGATTCCTTTATTTACATTTTTCTGTTTTTCATCAAATTTATTTCTTCAAGGTAGTTTCTGCCCCATTTCATCTCTTCTCTCCTTCACAAATAAAATTACAAAAATGTTAGATGCTTTTCAATTCTCTAATAGATTTCTGAAGCTCTCAATTTACTTCCAATCTTTTTAAAAACCTTTGGATTTAATAATTGCAATTAATTTATTTTAAGTTTATGAATTTTTCCCTCTTTATCTTCATTCTGCTCTTAAACCCATCCAGGGATTTTTCTGCAAATTTCAGATACTGTAGATTTTTAGGTCCAAATTTTTCAATTGATACTTTTTAATAGATTCTACTTGGCTGAAGATATTTCTTATGTTTATATTAATTATGAGTATATTGTCTTTACATCATTTTTTCATAACTTTAATAGCTATTTTAAAACCCTTTTCTGATCATTTCAATAAGTGGGTCACATTGTGCTTATTCTTTCCTGACCATACTTTTTTAGGGAAACGTGAATTCATATCAAGTAGCACAGATTTACTTGGAATCTCATAATGAAAACAAGCAGGGACTAGGTCAGGAAAATATGTGAAGAAAGAATGACTAAAAATAAATGTGTCACATTTGATATAAACAAATTTACAGATATAGGATGCTTAGTAAACACCACACATAATAAACTTGAAGACACTCAGGCCAACTCACATCAGAGTCAAACATTTGAAAATCAAATGTACAGACCAGATTTCTTACCCATTCACAAATGACAGAGACAACCTTTATTTACCCTTCTCCCAGAAGAAGCATACTTTCATTGGGCCTAAATAGTATACAGGTTTCTATGACAGTCCAGCTTTTCTTTTATAAAAGAGTTTTGGGTCTTTGCATCACAGAAGGAATTTTCTGGCCTTTTCTAAATGTTTTTCATGAGCACCATTGGTAGCACAGAGAAAAGAGCTGACTTGTATTTGGTGGATGCTCCAGGCATTCTAAATTTTTACACGTCTGTACATACATTTAAAAGTTTGAAATAATTAAAGCTGATTTCTCCTTATCCTCTCTTATGGAAGTCACCTTTGCCTACCATACTTTGCCAAAGTTTATATCATTACTGTGTCCCATATCTGCTTAGAAAAGCTTGTCTTCCATAGGAATTAAGTTCACCTGGGTGCCTGAGTCCTCATTCTCTAATGCGCTCAAGAAAAATGATGATTTTTAGGTTTCCAAATTGTTTTCATTATTAGGATGGGAGTGATGTTTCCCTGAAGTTTTCTATATGATAAAAAAAAGTAGAAATTTGTTTATAAATAAAAATATTTTTGCTACCAACGTAAATTGACATTTTCTCTAATTTCATTTTTAATTGTTCATTGATAGTAAATAGAAGTAACACTGATTTTTGTATATTGATATTGTATATTGTGACTCTGCTAAATTAGTTTATTAGTTCTAGGAAACTTGTAAATGATTCCATAGGATATTCGACATACATGATCATTTTATCTGAAATAAAGAAAGTGGTACTTCTTTCATTCTATAATATCTATAACTTACATTTCCTTATATTGCCAGTTATGATGACACTTTTATAGATTTTTCATAAATGTCCTTTTTCAGTATAAGGATTTTCCCCTCAATTATTAGTGTTCTGTACATTTTTTGTCATTAATGAGAATTGTTACTTTCTACAACTTTTGAGGAGATCATATGGTGGTTTACATTTGGTCTCTTAAAATGGTGACTTACACTTATATATTTTGAAATGCTAAACAACTTTGCCTTCCTGATAAACTAAATTTTATAATGTTATATTCCTGCTTTTTCATATTACTGCATCCAAGTTGTAAATATTTTGTTAAGGATTTTTACATCTGTCTCCATTAGGAATACTGAATTTATTTTTCATTACTTTGAATGTCTTTGTCTGGTTTTCTTATGAGGATCATTTTGGCCTCATAAGATGAAAGGAAATACCCTTCTGTTTATGAAAGCTTTTATGTAGGGTGGTATTATTTTTTACTTAGCTGTATGATAGAAATCACCATTAAAGCTATCTGGTTCATCTTCTTATGTCGACTTGGAGTTGCTCACCCATTTTCATCTCCTTTCTTTCTCTCTACCTGATCTTTAATTTTAGAATTTAATTTTAGAATTTCAAGGTCTGCTACCCATGAGTTAAAAAAAACCCTTTTCAAAAAGTTTTGCCCATTTTAGTTTACTTTTTCCTATTTATCAGCTTAAATTGAAGCAAGTCTTTTTTTACTGGAGAAATTTATTGGAGGCCTTAAGATGTAGTCAAATACCATAAAATTCCATTAATGCTTTATCAACTCTCCTAAAATTAAATTTCTATCAAACACTTTTAAACAACAAGATGTAACACATAGTGCATATTTTTGTATCACTGTAACAAAAATACCCTTAACCCATATCAACATCTAAATCTCACATTTTAGAAACTTTCGCTTATAACGCATATCCTGAGAGGTAGATTAATACTAAAGAGGATTTTTTCAGTTACAAGTGACAGAAAACAACCTCAAAATAGCTGCAGAAAAGTAAGGAAGGGTCATTTACTGTAACATATAATACGGGATATGGAGGACTAGATTTAACATAGCTGACTGCAGTTACCATCTTTCTTTAGTGTGTCCTCCTCTAAGAGCTGGGCCACTGGCTCTGGCAGTCTCAAACTATTATTATCTCAGGTTAGCCAAGCTGGTGAAAGTGGACTCTTCTCTCCCAAACCCAAATTTCAATATCAAGTATAAGCTTTATTGTACTTTCCTTTTCACACACAGTCATGGTTAATTTTATGTCTCCTTGGCAGACTATGATGTCCAGTTAGTTGTTTGGTCTAAGACTGGAATAGATATTGCCTAACAATCAGTCCACTTTAAATAAAGGAGATTGCCCTTCATTATGTGGCTGAGCCTCATGCAATCAGTTGATGGCCTTAAAAGCAGAGAACTGAGGATTCAAGAAGAAGAACAAATATACTCAAGGTAAAACATGAAGATCTCTCTGAGTTTCCAGCCTGCCGGCCTCCATTACAAATTTTGGACTCAAAACTGCAACATCATCTGTTACTGTAATTTCCAGCCTCTAGCCCGTTCTAAAGATTTTGACTTGCCAGTCTCCACTATCAAATGAGACAGTTCCTTAAAAGAAATTACATATACATTTACCCTGTTAGTTCTATTTCTCTAGAGAACCTTGGCTGATAAATATACCTATGCTGATCTATTCCCCTTGAAGATATGCATGGCCTTCTGTGATTTACCAGACTGCATCACAGCACAAAGCTAAGTAGAGTAAAGTACTGCCAGAATATTGTGGATTAGAGGCGTTCTGTCTCAAATAATTAGGCAATGAAGATTAAGGACATATTTATGTCAGCAAAAATTTAAAGCCATTAAAGTTACCAACTTATTACTGGAAGGCAAAGAAGCTTAAGTATATGTAATTGGCTAGGACAAGTATCCAGAGAATCTAAGATGAGTGTTTAGCTTGAAAATTAGGACAAAATCCAGTGTCAGCTGCAAAATACAATCTGTGTGCACAGAAGTAGATGGCAAAATATACTTCATATAGAATATTTGTATATTTTTAAATGAAAGAGAGAGGTTTTTAAAGATTCTTAAAAGTGAGTTTACACACCGAATAATAAGTATGCATATATTTAGTGAGTGAGTTTGAATCAGAGGTCATGGTAGTTCACATTATTAGAATTTCAGAAAGAAAATGAAGACTGTTGTTTAAACAATAAATCCAGAAAAGGAACATTTGAAAGGAATGATCTTTATATTATATGACATTATAAAATTGCCCATTTAATCTTCATTTTAATGATTTACTATAGTAATTTTTTATTAATTGAATGATTATAGTTTTTCTCTGACAGACTTTGTAAACAATATTTTAGCAACAAATATGTAGCTCATATTTCATTTTTATTGAGTGAGAAAAATTTTGTCATTAATAGTTGGTCAGCAAATCATAGGGTGATTTATATTAAGGTTTATATAATTTAAAATTCAAAAGATGAAATCACTGCCTTTTACAGTTTGACTTAGCTGATTTATATTCAAATTTTTTGTTTCTTCAACAATATTTCTTGTTTTTCTTTTCTCCACTCCATCAGCACATTAGTTAAGCTTGCATTACTCTTTTCAGTTACTTTTCACTAAAGAAATTAAAGCTGTACATGACTTTAAAGATCTCCTTATCAGTGCACACATCAATAAACCCCAACTGCAAGTGTCTGGAACCAAGCTAATCAATATTAATGCATTCATTTAACAGATGGTTACAATGTTATTAAAATGCAAATGGTTGGTTTCTGCTAATTGTTCAACATCAGAAACAATTAATCAGGGGATTTTTTTTCATTTTCTAATAGTCTTTGTAGTGTTTACCTCCAGAGACTAACATAAAAGGCAAATATGTAAATCTCTCTCACTAACCCCAGGAGATTCAATCAACTTGAAAGAGAAGTAGAATAATGATTATATATTTATAGGAACAGGAAGAATTCTTTTAGTACTGTAATTTGCTCATGAATTGTTTTGTACCCAATTTAACTAGTCTCCATATAATTGTGTTTCCTAGAATATCTATTGAAATGTAATGGCATTTGGTGTCTTGTTTTGAGTCAAAAAAAACAATCTAACTGCTTGAGTAAATAATTTGATCCATCACAGAGGAATGAATGGATTATTTTAGGCCAGCAGAAATACCAAGGAAATTTGAAATTATTAATTGAGAAGATAACATAACAAATCTTTATTGAGCAATTAGTTTGTGCTGAAACTGTTCCAGTTATTTGGACTGCATCAAAATCCAAGCAAGTATCACTGATGTCATAGAGCTTACATTGATAGTCAGAGACACTTAATAAGAAATTTCATAAATTAGTATATATAAATTATAGAATTTTAGAGTGTCATAGATGTCATGGAATAAGATAAATCTAGAGCGATGTAAGGAGTCAGGACTGTTTGAAGTGGTGATTATGTTCGATTTTAACAGGTTGCTCAAAGCTGGCCTCTTTGATAAAGCAAAGACTTTGGTAAAAAAATGTTAAGTGCATTATCCATCTGAATACACAGAGAAAGTTAGTTCCACTCTGAAGAAACAGTCAAATTTAAATACATGTGGATCGAGCAAATCTGACATGTTCCAGGAAGAGCAAGTAGCCTATGGCAACTGAGATGGAGTGACAAATGTGCAGGAGTAGCAGCAGAGAAGAGGTTGAAAGAAGGAAGATTATAAAGGATTTTGTAATCTTTTATAATGACCTTGACTTTTGCTGTGGATAAATTAGTTCATCTGATATGCAGAGGCAAAGAAGGAATTAGATGTGCAAGGGATTTATTGGAGAAAATGCTAGTGAAAGGTAAAAGGGAAAGGAATGTAGCTAGGCAGGGAGGGCATTCAGGCTGGAATGCAAGACTGAAATCTGAAAGAACAGAGGGAAAGAGGATTCCACAGGAGGATCCACACATTGCAGGGAAGCTCTGAGAGTCTCCACTTACTAGGGGAAACCAGAGCAAAAAACTGCCCATCACAGCTGTGTCAATACAAGCTTTCGAGAATTAGAAAATATATAGTGTAATCAGAGCCAAGCTCCAGTCTTTCCTTCTCTAGCCTTAACTCTCAGTTCTTGTAACCATTTACTAAAATCAGCGATATATTAATTTAAGTTCCTTGTGAAACAATACAGTGTGCCTTAGAGCCATAGTAAAGGGTGTTGTTCCCAAATGAACTCTATGTTCCAGTGATATTCAGATCACTGCAGAGGACAGTGGGATGATTACACCTTTGTCTAGAAAACTATTTAACTCTTGTCATGGAGTTTGCATTTTTGGGAGGGAGTGTTTCCCAAAGGTGAGGAAAGCATGTATATACCACTGTGGCTGTATTTTGGCTTAATTTAATGCCAACGTAATGATACATGTTGTTAGATTTGGTACTTGCTGATCTATATTAAGACATCTCAGGTTTATGCTTCTTGATAACTAAATAAAATATAGATAACTGAGGATTTTACAACTGATACTCAAGCATTTAAAATTTCATAGTTAACTATGAAATTATGTCTTCATATGTAAAGTAGTATCGGAGTTGTCCTAGTAAAAGGAAAAAAAGACCTGCATAATTAGGAATATACGCATGATTTGAAAGTGAAATGGAAATATTTTTATAATTTGGTTTTTCAGAAAGACATGATGCCATTTTAAATGTTCAATAACAAATCATATTGATTAATACACTCAACTTGTTTATATATTAATTTTAGAAAAGCATAATGTCTAATATTTTAGACAAATTTAAGGCTTTCAAGTTGGTCAGTATAGCTTCAAAATCAAATATGTTATCTGCAAATTGTGATACTGAGCACATCTTATTTATCATCAAAATAATGAATATTTATCAAGTTTTTCAAATTTCACAAAAAAATTACTCTAATTGAATTTAAATATTGATTTCCCTGAATTTGTATCTTAAAATTTCCCTTAATCTACCAATCTCATAATTTGGTTTCCTTTTCTTAAGCTTAAATACTCTTTTAAGTCACAATTCTGAGTTTTATTTTTTCATCTGGATCAAAAACAGTAGCTACGAAATGGCTTAAAGATTAAAGAAACTGGCCTTAGAATACAAATAGGAAGATAATTTCTCCTAATAAGGTAGCAAATTCCCACAGAAAAATCTATTCTGAATAATTTTAAAGTCTCTTTAATAGATGCACAAGAAAAGCAAAAAAACATGCTACTTAAAAAAAAAAAAAAAGAAATACTGAAATAAATAGCATCTATTTTATAGAAATGTATGACTGAGTAGTATTCTCAAATCACTACATAGCTCTTCAAAGAGAAACTTTAAATTTTAGAGTAAAATTTTGTTTTATGATTAAAGTGATGTATAATGAAAACTCCATTGTATTACCTCCCCTACTCCAATGTCAGATTCATATCTTTAGATTGTTTTATTGTGAATTCACTCTTTTTTTAATATTCACACTACCATTACCCAGGAAATTGTTTATATGTTTTATTTTTATAACAAGTTTCATAATCCCAAGAAATTACCAATTGCATATGTTGGGGATTTATATCAAGGCCAAATCATTTTGGGTTAACTATGAAAAGTATTTAGCATACAGTTCAAGTATTGTGATATAGAGCACATTTAAAAGACTCTTTGGTCACTTTAAATGTTTTCACAGCTCGGATCTTGCCAATTATTAACTTGTTACATTTTACCAAGAGTTACATAGGAAGGTTAAATGTCTTCTTAATAATATAAAAACATAACACAAACAAAATTAAAATCAATATGGAGGAAATAGCTAAAAGAAATAGAAATGAACAGCACTTTTATAATGTTGGTTTTATATCATTAAAACAAAAATTAAAATAAAATGAAAAGTGAGCTAAAGTAGAATGTGGCATACACTACCTGAGAATGTAAATAGAATTGAAAACAAAATTAAGAGGATACTCAATATATTTAAACATCTATGTGGGTTATTATTCTCAAAATATGCAAACAATTTTAAAGCAATATATAAATTTGAATATATAAAATATAGAATAAATAGACCATCCATTTTATCTCATTTTCTCACAACCTTCTACCAACTCTTCTAGAAATTAAGACTTCTGAATTCTCACTATTCCTAATTGGCAGATAAAATAATGGACGTTTAAAAAGGATGAGTTTAATATGTACATTAACACAGACAGTAAATTTGTATATTAACACAGATCTAGAATGTAAACCTAACTTTGACTGCACAGTCAGCAGTTTATTAACTTGAGCTGTTTTCTATTTTCAAATATTTTCTATTTCCATTATATTTTAATAAAGGCTAACTTACAATTTAAGTTATAACATATCTATTGTGTTTTTCTCACAAACCTCTAAAAGACATTGTTTTTTATGATTGATATAATATTGTATTAAAATTTATGGTGAAAATTGCTTGAGTGAATATACATCTTTACTCTTACAGACTTTTGTCTTAAACTTTCCAACTTTACTTCAAAGGCTATGAGATGTGAAAAAATGAGAAAGAAAAGTTAGTGTTATTGGAGTTGGGCCTGGTACAGTATTTTTATGGGACATATGGACACTTATAATCAACATAGTGTTTTACAATGAATTAGTGCCATATGGTTTTACAATGATCCAGCAGATGCACATTGGGTTGGGCATGAAACATGTATTTTTATTTTCTAGAAAGCTTATACAGGAATCCAAAACCCAATTAAGTGGTGAGTTGTTAGAATGGAATTTTAACAACAGAGTTAGACAAATTAATGTTAACGCATAATCTAAATACAAGACTGATTCATTCAGCTCACATGAAAAATCATCTTAACGTAAAAAAATCAAAATTTACTTTTCTGTGTCTCTTTTACTCTGTGTCTATGACACATTTTCTGCTTGGCCTAATCTTTGCCTGATCCCTTAATATTTCATAATAGATATTCCCCAGGAAATGCCCAAGGATATATTTCAAGAACATTTAAAAGATCTATGTATACATTTTAATTTTGAGTCCCAATTTTTATACTACTCTTGTCACCTAAACAGAAACACAAATATCACAAAAATACATATATCTAGGCCTTTTCACCTAGACTATAAAAATTTAAATATTTGCATCCTTATTTGAACTCATGGCATGTAATATTGTTTTAATTGGGGATACTTAGAAATGAAATTAAGTGGTTCTATTACATAAAACAGGCATTGTTTCCTATGAACAACTTCAAGGTTATCTAGTAGTAGTTAGAGCAGAAGTTGCAAACTGGAAGATCACAGGTTAATTGTGATGCCCAACTCTCGTTTGATCCTCACAGAATTAATACAAGAATTTTTATTGCCTGGGTATTATTTAGTAGTCATCATATAAATATAAGAAGTTTACATATGAAATCTAGACTTCTGCTACATCTTGAAAACTGTAAACTATCTGACAACATATATTCCTCCTTCCCACCTGTTAGAACAGAGCAATGGCTTCTCTCTTTTTATGGTCAAGCACTCTCCAGCTCTCACCTTATGCATCCCTTCATTAATTTGACAATCATATAGGCATTAAGACGAATAAGCCATAAAATGAAAATAAGTTTTAGAATATGTAAGTTATATAGCACACTACATTTTAGACAGGGTGCACTAAAAGTGGATTCATTATATTAAACAATATCATCCATTTATTTTTAAAAATTCTTAAAGTTTAATGTTACTGGTTTTATAGCTTTGTTTGATGTTAATATACCCTCTCCAGCTTTTTGAAAATTAATATGTCCTTTCAACTTACCTATGTCATGGAATTTAAAGAGATTTTCTTTTATATAGTATATGGTTGTTTTTTAAATCCATTGTTCCAATCTCTGGCTTTTAAGTGCTGTATTTAGACCATTTACATTTAAGAAATTATTACTGTGTTAGGGCTTAAGTCTGATATTTTATCATTTGTTTTCTGTTTGTTTTCTCTGTTTCTCATTTTTCTATTTCTCTCCCTTGCCTTCCTGACAGTTACCTGAACATTTCTTTAGACTCTATTATGATTTATTTATAGAATTTTTTAGTAAATTTAATTGTAGAATTTCCTTAGTGGTTGCTTTGGGTATTACATCATGCATATTTGACTTTTCACAGTCTTCTACTATGAAGATTTTATCATTTAAAGTAGAAGGTGGAAAACTGGCCTCCATTTAAATTCCTATACCCTATACTCTTTAAAATATAATTGAATTGAGTATCAGATCACATTGAAAGTTGTTTTTAAATCATAACATATGAT
Organism: Cabassous unicinctus; assembly: GCA_029593785.1. Lineage (NCBI taxonomy): Eukaryota > Metazoa > Chordata > Mammalia > Cingulata > Chlamyphoridae > Cabassous > Cabassous unicinctus. Next base: position 14,424 of record JAQZBX010009120.1, read on the forward strand.
TCAGAAAATTTATGAGCAGAAGGATTGTCTATTTTATGTACCCCATTTCTCCTCCTTCCATTGTTATTTCTTCCCTCCTAATGCTGCAAGATTCATTTGTTTACCATTTCCTTTCTACTTGAAGAATTTCCTTAACCATTCTTTAAGGGTAGGTCTACTAGATCAAATTCTATTAGTTTTCCTTCATGTCTTTATTCTCCTTTCATTCCTGAAAGGTAATTTCAGTGGATATAGAATTCATGGTTGACAGTTCTTCACTTTCTGCCCTTGGAAAATGACATGCTACTTCTGTCTGACCTCTTCTGGTTTCAGAAGAGGATATGCTGTAATTCAAATACCACTTAAATTTTTTTTTTCTCCTTAAATAAGAGTTGTTTCTTTCTGTCTGTTTTCAAGATTTTTTTCTTTGTCTTTAGTTTTCAGAAGTTTATTTATGATGTTTCTTGTTGTGTATTTGGGTGTTTAACCTATATGGAGATGGCTCAACTTCTTAAAACTGTAGAATTTTATCTTTTGCCAAATTTCAGAAGTTTTCCACCATTTTCTCTTCAAATACTCTTTCTTCCCCACTTTTTTCATCATCTACTTCTGGGATTCCACTGATAAAAATGCTGGATCCTTACTTTTTGTCCCAAAGGTCCATTAGTTATTTTTACTTTTATTTCAGTCTTTTGAAAATAATTTCTGTTATTGTCATTTTTAGTTCAAATAATTTCCATTTTGTGCTTTTTTATGACTTATATTTCTTTCCATGAATTTCCTTTTTTTTTGGTACTGTCTGTACCAACTATAGCCAGTAAAGGGGGATAAGAAAGTCTTCAGCCCACAAAGATGAAAAGTTCTTTCTGAGCAGGGTACTTGTTATGGCAGGATTCTCCACTGCCTGTTGGTGATAAAGATCACTTTATGAGCTGGCATTCATAGAAGTTAGTTCACCCTGGCCAGTTTCCTGCCCTTACAACCTCAATGGATGAAAGAAGAGAGTCTCAGGCATTCTGGGGAGAAGACTGCTTCCCCTTGCTGCTTATTGTCAACAAAGTTTCCAATCAATTTCTCTTTCTGCTTTTGCGAGGCTTGCGTGACATTATTGTGAAGATTTCCATTCACCTGGGAGAGGAATGAATCTTTCTGTGCCACCTTCTATTGTTAAGTTAGGTGTAAAGTCCAGGCCTGAGTCACCTTCTTATGTCAGGTGAGAGTTTTAAGAAACCTTGCTGCTATGATGTTTCTCCAATCCTTGGGTCCCTAATCAATTTGCCCTTTTTCTTTTCAACTTTCACAGTTAACCTTTGGTTGTCTCTTGCATTTATTCCAGGGTTGATAGTTTTACTTCTTTGAGATGAACAGGGAGAGATGAGTCTAAGCCCTCTCAGATGGACCAAATATTCTAGCTTTGTGTGAATATCATTTGCAAACTCACTGTTTATCTTCATATCAGTGTTCCCCAGAAAAACAGAATCAACAGAGTATATGTGACAGTTTGAAGCCCAGTAGGCCCCAGAAGATCATGTCCTTAGATCTAATCCATTCCTGCACATGTAAACCTATTGTAGATGATAACTTTTGATAGATTCAATTAAGGGAACTTCCTTTTGATTTGATCACTTCAGTAGGGCATGACACAGGGTAGGTCTTAATCCTTTTACTAGGGTCCTTTATAAATGGGAGAAACATGCAGAGATACACAGAGAAAAAGATGCAGACACAGAGAGAAGGAACCCAGGAGCTCAAAGAGGAACCTAGGGGAGAGAAAAATCACTGTTGTAGCAGCCTGAAGCCAATCTAGCAACAAGGCACAGAGGAGAGGGAAGAGATGCTAGCTGACGCTGCCAATATGCCCTGCCATGTACTTGATTGCCTACAGCAAAGCTCAGGGAGAAAGTGGGCCTGGAAAAGAATGCAGAGATCCAGACTGGCAGAGCAGTCATTTTGCCTTGTCATATGTCTAACCTTCGGTAAGACAGCATCTCTGATGATGCCTTGAATTGGACACTTTCACAGCTTCAGAACTTTAAGTTTTTAACCTAATAAATTCCCATTATAAAATTCAACTCACTTATGGTATCTTGCTCAAAGCAGCTTTTAGCAATCTAAGAGAGTACATGTATACATAAAAGTATATAAGTACATAAAAATGAGATTTAATAAGCAGAATTGGCTCATGAGACCATGTGACTGGCAAGTCCAAATTCTATATGGCAGACTACAAGCTGGAAACTCTGAAAATGTTGATTCTGAATTCTGACAGTCCATAGACCCCATCAGAAGCAGGCTGACTAAAGTTGAGGCAGATATTCTTCTTTCTAATTTCTGAAAATCTTAGTTCTGGCTTTTAATACCTCCAACCGTTTGGATGGGGACCCTCCCCACATTGTAGAGGACAATATCTTTTTCTGAGTATTATAGAAGCAGTCAGCCATAGATACAATCAACTGGTTACAAATGAAAATCCATCTACAAAAAACCTTCACAGTAATAATCAGGCCAGTGTTGACTTGACCAAATAATTGGATTCCATGACCTAGAAAAGTTGACATATGGAACTAAATATCCTAATCCTTTCCCTTTTCTTAGCTTTACTTGTTTGTATGCTTGTTTTATTGTTTTGTATGAGCCACAGGTATATAAACAATATATTTAAAATTGATACCAATACTCATTAAATGCGTTTTGGGAAGGTCGTTTCTTGTTTTGGTTAATTAGGACTTTGAAAGGGGACTAATCTATTACTTAAATGTGAAAAACATTGCATTAGATACATTTGATGTAGTAAACCCTTGTCTTTCTCAATGTATTAAATCATGTTACAATAAGATTTTGCTAACCTGAGGGACATTTAATCCCTTTAAAGTGACTGAACATTTCTTCTCAGTTCTATCATGCATACATTTTCTAGTTGAACTCTCAAAGATCAATAATGCTTTCCTCATTTCAAGTGTCTTGCAACTCATATTTCTGGAACCATCTATTATATATAATACCATATTGAATCTTAATAATCCCTCTATGTAATCGTTTTTGGTATCCATTTTTCACAGAGGTTCAGAGAGGTTAAATACCTTCCTTGTGGTTGAACAGAAATTGGTATAAACATTCTTTTGATTAGAGTCCTTCTATTTTCTACTACACATTTTAAAAATGCACCTGTTTAGGATTTTTCTTAAACTAATGGCCATTTTTATCTCACCCTGAGAAACTTGGGAAGGAGAATAAATATAAATTTAGTTTGCAAATGCCTAAATGACAAAAAAAACAAGAGCAATGACTATTACTTTTAACAGGTGTTAACTAGCATAGGTAATCTCACTTCTATAAGCAAGATAACATAAAAGTAAGTGATATAGACAGTTTTTTCCTTCACAATTATATAAATAATACCACTTATTTTCAGAGGCTGAAGAGGCTAATATTAATTTTGTATTAAAATATAATTTTAGTGGAAGCTCTTTCTAGCTACTTCAATTAGCCAAATCTTAGATTAACTGATATTTTATGTGTTTTTTAATACATATATATTGTACTCATCAAGTAGTAGTCCCTACCTTGTGCACCTATGTTCTTTTTCTAACACTTGTTGAGTTGTATGCTTACCAAATGTTGGTTGTGTTTGTTCCTAAGCTTTGCTATAGAAATTTTAGTTTTATTGCCATTACATATTTTAATAAATACCATAAAATGCATGAAATATGAATTTAAAAAGAGATTGTTTTGTACATAAAACACTAAGTTAATACTGTGGAAACATTTATAAATTGAGTCAATAAAACTGTTATAAATCAGGTATCAGTAAGACAATATTAAAATATGGGCAAAAGGAATATAGGTATAGAGGATTATGCTTCTGGTTGACTTTAGAGGTCTTTAAGATGTGTTTATTAATATTTTAAAGCCACTGAAACTGGAAACCAGACTTTACATTGCTAGTGTGAGTTAATCAAGAAAAACCAATGAACTGCATCTTAAAGAAAACAATTTTGAGTTAAATGATAATGTATTTCACATCCTTATTTAAAGTGTCCCATTTAACTTTTTTCTTCCATTAATCAATTTCAAAAAATAAAACTACAACTACATCTTCTTTCCATTTTTTTTTCTCTTCTACTTTTTTTAAATATATAATGGGCAGCTTTTTATTACAATAAATTTAGATTTACATTTATTCTATATTTAATCATCACACAACAATATTTTCCCATTATTTGATATAAAATAGTTCCACAAGTCTTCTATATTTTATTTCTAATAGTGACTGAAATATTCATTCCAAAAAAAATGGAATAGGTTCACCAAAATGTACATGTGCTTTTAAAGTTTTAATAACTATTTCCATACTATCCTTCAGAAAGTAAATATCAATTTCCATTCCTAACAGTAGTTTATAAAGTGGAGATTGAGATTTGGCATCTAATAATTTGATCAACACAATGGGCCTCCATTTTGGTCTTCTAACTGTCATAAAGACAAGAGATGGTATAAAATTTCAGGACATTTTGTCACAGCCTTCAGGCTCCTGTGATACCACCCTAAACCACAAGCTTATTTTTCTCTAGTTCCTGTCTATGTCTTCATGTTTACTAAAATCTGTTTATATCCAGCCCAACTATTTCCTGTACCTAGTTGTAATAAATATTTTCCACATTTCTGATGTTAGGAATGTCTCCATATCATGAACAAATATCAAACATAGAACCTGATTTCTAATCTAAGCAATCAATTCTCTCCCCTGAGAGTATAGGCTTTTATGAGCATTAATGATCACCCAAGCCATGTATGAGTCTACTATTCCTTATGTTGTAGCTTGTATCAGTATATGATGGTTAGGCTAATGTGTCAACTAGGCCAGGTAATTGTGTCCAAGTGTTTGGTCAAGCAAGCACTGGGCTAATTGTAACATAAGAACATTTTTGGATTCCGGTCACCAGTGAGTTTACTGTGTGGATATCTGATTATATCTGTATCAATCAGGGAGATTGCCATTAGCAATGGGTGACTCTTTTATCCAATCAGTTGAATGCCTTAAAAGGGGAAGTGATGTCAACATTCAGAGAGAATTTCCCAGCTCATCTTTGGACACCCATTTGCTCCGGAAACTCATCAAGGACCTACACTGGATTTTCATCGGAGTCCCTGGTTTGCAGCCTGCTTGCAGAACCTGGACTTGTACATCCCCATGGTCACGTGACACACTCTTTTAAAATCTCATATTATTGACAGATATCTCCTGTTGATTCTGTTTCCCTAGAAAACCCTACCTAATACACAGTACTTCATTCTTTTTTATGGATAAATATTATTCCATTATATAGATCTACCACATTTTGTTCATCTATTCATCATTTGGGTTGTTTCTACCTTTTGGCTATTGTGAGTACTGCCGCTATGAACATTCATGTGTAAGTTTTTGTATGAGTCCCTGTTTTCAATTCTTTAAGATATATACCTAAGAGTGTTATAGCTGGGTCATTTGGTAGAACTATGCTTAACTTTTTGAGGAACCACCAAACTTTTTGACTCAGCAACTGTACCATTTTACATTCCTACCAGCAATGTTGAATCACTCCAATGAAAATAAGCAAATTTTCCTTTAAATCATATCTTACTTTAAAAATACTAATTATAAGTCCTCTTAGGGAAAATATATGTATTTTTCCTCCAGATGACTCACAATGACACCTTGCAGATAATTATGATTTACTAATAAGTGTTCAGTGAATGAAATATTTGGGCTAAAGTGGCAATAATCTACTGCAGTTGAGAGCTGAAAGTACAACAGAAGGCAGCATGCCTGACCTGCAGAAAGGCACTATTTCCTAGTTCCAAAGAACAAGTCCATTACTTTGTTGTTCATGCATGAGGTAGGAAAGTGCAGCGTTCTCTTGCAGCATGCAGATGAAGCAGCACCAGTAGTTGGAGAAGGGTGGTGCCATAATGTCAGAGAATGTTTAACCCATGGCTGATTCAAGTGATCTCTCTCATTTCTTTGTCTCTTCTTCTCGTCCTTGCTCATTCTACTCCTGTCTGATTATTTTCCTATTTCTCAAATGTGCCAAGCATTCTCAGGGTTTTGAACTGACTGCTCTCACCATGAAATCTGCATACCTGCTCTCCTACCTCATTCAGCTTGTGCTTAAAGGTCATCTCATCAGAATGACCATTCTGGTCATGCTATATGAAATACCTTCCACTCTTTCTCTAATTCCTTATTTTGTTTTGTCTTCATAACATTTGACATATTACATGCTTGTTTGTTTGTTATCTGTTTCTCTACACTAGCACATATGTTTTGTGAATGCAAAGATGTTACTTGGTTTTGTCAATCTCTACAGCAAACTAGAACTGAGCAAATGGAAGATTCTTAGTAAATTTGTTGAATGCATGGAGCATAAAGGTGATCTCTGTGTAACATTTCAAAGACTGAATGAAAGTTTGGTAAACGTGAAAAAGGGAAGAAAGGAAATTCCAAACAGAGTTAGAAGCATCTTCATAGACACATTCAGGGCACTGTAAAAAGTTCATTCTGAAAAAATCAGATAATTAAAGGAGGGTCACAATAAGAGATAAAGGTGGATTAGTCTCAGATGAATTAAAACATTAACATATTTTGATTTCATCTTGAGAATAATCTGATTCATTCAGTTATTTGGTACTTTAAAGTGTCATCAGGTTTGCATTTAAGAAAGATCAGTTTGCATCATCGGGAAACCAGATACATGAATTAAAATGAAAGCAAATTCTGTGGTGATTGGTTCATTCTAATTGTTCATAACAGCACTGGCACATGGCAACAACTTTTCTCATTTTAATTTCCAAAGATGACATTTCCATCCTCATAAATCACCTTTTAAAGAAAGATTTACAAATGCTTTATTACTCATTAGAGAAGTACCCATTGCATGCTCAATGGACTTCATATGGTACAGAAACACAATCCACCTTAGAAATATACATTCAAGAAATGATTTGACATGTTCTTATATAAATTTTGAAATGTCCTAAATTTGGAATTATGACCATCACCAAAGATGACATAATTGCATTAAATAAATGTTTATTTTTTCAGGCAGTTTATTCTCCTTGGTAATTTATTTCAAAATAAAAGTACAAGGATATACTTGTCATAGATTTTTGTCACATCATTCTAATGAATGATTATTTCAAGGGTATTCCGACAAAGCAAAATTTGCTATATTTTCAGATGGAATTAATTTAGATTTTAAAGCATAGATGGGATTCAAGGCTAATTTTAAATTTTATTCACTTATTTTATTATGCTGTAACAAATATTTGACATTTTAATAACTTCAATTGAATAACCTTATAAAAATTAACCCCAAATGAATAATTTTATACCAAATAATTTTAAAATAAAACCATCTATAATTTGGAAAATATTGCATATACTCTTACTAAATTTATTTCTTCATTTTTATATAAATCTGAATTATATTTAATAGAATATAGAAAAACAAACTAACTTGAGGAGAAGAATAGCCATTGAAAAGCAAGTTGAGGTAAATCATGTGCATCCATTTTTTGGTAGTACTATAAAATACTTATAAATCACTGTGCTTTTTAATTTTGAAAAAAAGTCAGAAATAGGAGGAAATAAAACAGACTTTTAAGTTAGATATACCAAAAAATTATAACCATCAATGAAATAATATTGTTCCTTTCAAATAAGTATGAAACTTGCAAATTCTAAGAAAAGTAGATTATGTGCTCCAATATTAAGAAAATGAAAGAATATAACATATCATAGTTTTTAAAAGTAGCAAAGAATGAGCTACTTTTTAATTATATATTTTAAAATATATAATTTTAAATTATATGTTGCTACCTCAATATATAATTCAATAATTATAAGTATAATCTTAAAAGTATTTATTTTTATGAATTACAATCTCTACACATATAATTTTGAAACATTATTCAAGCTATGCCCCAGAGTTACAAAAAATAACTTCCTTTCCACATTATGATGCTTCAAGTGTTGAAAGAGGTGTCTTTCTCTTTAAAATTACCTCCTAGATGCTGTCAACATGAATCACGTGAATTCATTTTCAAATCACTGCAATTCTATTCATCATGTTGATAATTCTGTTCATTGAAAACTGAGAAATATGCACGAGTCTTATATATCAGCACACAATATGAAAAACAATTGTTTTTCTTAGAATAAATAATGTTATTTGAATTAATGTCACATTATATTTTTAGAAATCATGTCAATCAGAATTTGCAGTAAATTCAAGCATCAAAATATCTTTCACATAAGGATGTCAAATAAAATGTGGAGTGTCCAGTTAAAATTTGAATTTCAACTGAATAACCATTTTTTTTATAACTATTTCCCACATATTGCATGGGACATACTTATACTAAACATGTAATTAACTGTTGTAGCCATTGGGCAATTTGATGTAATTATGAATTCCAAAAATATATATTGGATTATGCTTGTAAACTGATCTGTTCATCTGGGCATGATTAAGTTATGATTAAGGCATTGACTGGGCCACATCAGTAGGGTGTTGAGCCCCACCCATTGGTGGGTGGGCAATAAAATATAAAAGACATCACAAAGAACAGAGTTGCAGCAGTTTTGAGTAGCAGTTTTGATGTTGGAGTTTTGATGTTGGAGAGAAGGCCCCAGGAGAAGAGAAGCAAGCCGTTCGCCTGATAGTCTACAGCTGACCTTGTCGTGGAAACAGAGGAGCTAAGCTCAGAGAGAAATGCAGCCCCGGGAAGAGGAATCCAAGAATCCTGAACCCTGGCAAACGTCGGCAGCTGTCTTGCTCCAACACGCGGCAATGGACTTTGGTGAGGGAAGAAACTTATGCTTTATAGCCTGGTAACTGTGGACTTCTACCCCAAATAAATATCCTTTATAAAGACCAACCCATTTCTGGTATTTCACATTAGCATCCCTTTGGCTGACTAATACAACTGTTTATCTGAAATTCAAATTTAACTGGGCATTCTATATTTTTATTTTCTAAATCTGACAACCTTAGTTTCACATGATTTTCATTAAGATTGCTGTATTTGTAATCTTGTACTTTACCTGGAATATTTGCCCTATGTATCTAGGTGCTAAATTTTTATGTTTTCCATATTATATTATTCCTACCATTTATTACCACATTACAAATTCCTGGATGGCTGAGGATATGTTATACTCACCTTAGTAATAATAGTTAGTACTCTGATAAATATTTGCTAATTAAAATGAGATAAAAATAAAATAAATACGAAATTAAATCCTTCACACATTGACTACACATTTTGTTTCAGATACAGTGAAGCTTATAGAAGTTCAGAGGAAGATTGATTCTGAGTGGGTACCAGGTTTGTGCACTTTGGTAGGAGCTGTGTCAGATTATTGCCTTTAGTACTAGGCAAGACAAGTGCCCCAAGGCAGCTTGCGATCACATTAGTATTTGCATTTCCCTAATAGGTAGTAATGCTGAACAACTTTCCATGACTTTTTAGCCATTTGAATTTCTTCTTTGGAAAATTGTCTATTCAAATCTCTTGCTCATTTTTTAAAAGCGTTCTTTGCCTTTTTATTTTTGAGATATAGGATTTCTTTATATATACTGGATATTAGGCCCTTATTGGATAAATGGCTACCAAATATTTTCTCCCATTGAGTAGGCTGCCTTTTCACTTTTTTGACAAATCTTTTGAAGTGCAAAAGTTTTATTTTTGAGGTGGTCCCATTTATCTATTTTTTTCTTTTGTTGCTTGCACTTTGGATGTAAAATTAATGAAACCATTTCCTACTACAAGATCTCATAGATGCTTCCCTACATTATCTTCCAAGATGTTTATTGTCTTGGCTCTTATATTTAGATCTTTTATCCATCTTGAGTTAATTTTTGTATAAGGTGTGAAATGGTGTTCTTCTCTCAATTTTGGGGTAAGGATATCCAGGTCTCCAAGCACCATTTGTTGAAGAGGCCATTCTCTTCCAGTTGAGTGGGATTGGTGGCCTTATCGAATAAGTTGACCATTTATGTGAAGATCTATATCAGAACTCTCAATTTGGTTCCATTAGTCAATATGTCTATCCTTGTATCAATACCATGCAGTTTTGACCACTGTAGCTTTGTAGAATGCTTTAAAGACAGGTAGCATGATTCTTCCAATTTTGTTTTTCATTTTCAGTATGTTTTTGGCTATTTGGGCATTCCAAATAAATTTCATAGTTAGCTTTTGAATTCAGTAAAAAATGCTGTTGTAATTTTTATTGGGATTGTGTTAAATCTCTAAATCAATTTGGGTAGGACAGACATCTTAATGATGTTTAGTCTTCCGATCCATGAACATGGAATATTCTTCTATTTGTTTAGGTCTTCTTTGATTTCCTTTATCAATTTTGTGTAATTTTCTTTGTACAAGGCCTTTACATTTTCAGTTAAGTTTATTCCTAGATATTTGATTCTTTTAGTTGCTGTATTAGTCAGCCAAAGGGGTGCTAATGTGAAACACCAAAAATGGGTTGGTCTTTATAAAGGGTATTTATTTGGGGTAGAAGTCCACAGACACCAGGCCATAAAGCATTAAGTTTCTTCTCTCACCACAGCCCTTTGCCACGTGTTAGAGCAAGAAAGCTGCCAACGTTTACCAGGATTCAGGCTTCTTGGGTTCCTCTCTTCCCAGGGCTGCATTTCTCTCCAGGCTTAGCTCCTGTTTCCTCCACAAGATCAGCTGTAGCCGATCAGGTGAACGGCTCACTTTTCTTCTGGGGCTTTTTCTCCAACATCAAAACTGCTTCTCAAACACTGCTGCTCTGACCTTTGCCTTGCCTTTTATATTTGATTGCCCACCCACCAAGGGGTGGGGCTCAACGCTCTACTGACATGGCCCAGTCAATGCCCTAATCATAACTTAATCATGCCCAGATTAACAGATCAGTTTATAAGCATGATCCAATTATATTTTTGGAATTCATAATTACATCAAATTCCCAAACGGCTATAGTTGCTATTGTAAATGGAATTTTTTTCTTGATTTCCTCCTCAGATTGCTCATTATTGGTATACAGAAATGCTACTGATTTTTCCATTTTGATTTTATATCTTGCCACTTTACTGAACTAATTTATCAGCTCAGAAGTTCTGTTGTAGATTTTTCAGGGTTTTCTACATATAGGATCATATCATCTGCAGATAGTGAGATTTTTACATCTCCCTTTCCAATTTGGATGTCCTTTATATCTTTTTCTTGCCTAAGTGCTCCAATAAGTACTTTTAACACAATGTTAAATGAAAGTGGTGACAGTGCGCATTCTTGTCTTGTTCCAGATATTAGGGAGAAAGCCTTTAGCATTGCATCATTGAAGATGATGTTAGCTGTGGTTTTTCATATATACCCTTTATCATGTTGAGGAAGTTTCCTTCTATTCCTGTTTTTTGAAGTGTTTTTATCAGGAAAGTCTGCTGTATTTTGTCAAATGCTTTTTCTGCATCAATAGAGATAATCATGTGATTTTTTTGTTGATCTGTTAATGTGGTATATTACATTGATTGTGTTTCATATGTTGAACCATCCTTGCATACCAGGGATGAAACCCATTTTATCATGGTGTATAAATCGTTTGATGTATTGATGGATACGATTAGCAAGTATTTTATTGAGGATTTTAGTATCCAGATTCATTAGAAAGACTGGTCTGTAGTTTTTCTTTCTTGTGGCATCTTTATGTGACTTTGGTATTAGGGTGATGTTGGCATCACAAAATGAGTTAGGCAACGTTCCCTCCACTTCTATTTTTTCGAAGAGTTTAAGGTGGTAAACTGTAGACTATGGTTAGCAGCAACACTTCAATATGAGTTTATCAATTGTGACAAATGTACCACACTAATGAAAAATGTTGTCAATGGGGAAAAGTGTGGGAGGGGAAGGTGGTGGGGTATATGGGAAGCCCCCTATATTTTTGATGTATGATATACGTAATCTAAAGCTTTCTTAAAAATAAAAAAAAAAATCACATTAAGAGACAAATTGATTTTGCTAACAGCAACCAGGGAAATCAGAAAGTGGATTGTTACTAATATATAATATATTTTATAGTGGTATATGACAATAATATACTATACATTAATTACATTATTATAAAATTAATTATATATTTAAATAATATACAATTAATGTGTTATATAATATGTCAATATGTAATTATATGTTACATAATCACATATGCAAATACTATAATCAATATATAAAGTAATATATACATATATTATATCATTAATATATAATCAATTCTGATGCAATATCTAATAATACAGTGGTTTGATTATATATTGTTAAGGACACCAGATTAGCACTCATTCTGCTGGGTTTTATCATATTTACAGTATTTACTCCACAATGACTTAGGAAACTTCAGTTACACTACATGATCCTTAGATTTCTCTTTTAAAAATAAAAAGAACAATCAAGATGATCACTCAGGTCCCTTTTATCTCTGTTCTGATTGTCTTCAACCATGAGATATAAACCACTAGACTCTGAAATACTGACCTAAAAACAAGTATTTGGAAAGGATTTCTTATACTTTTGGGGTGTGAAGAAAGCATTGCAGGTGGTTGCTATAAGAAATCCTGAGAATAAGGGTTTGACTGAAGTAGGGGGTGCATATTTCAGGAAGAATTGAAAATACACTTCAAATTAGAAACCATAGGTTATTTTCTTTTCTCCTGTTTTAAATCCACTATCCACTATAGTAGCTACATGTGGCCATTTTGCACTTGAAATGTGGTTACTCAGAATTGACAGGTGATATAATTGCAAAATACATACCAGATATCAAAATTAATTTTAAAACATATCATTAATAATTATAACAAAAGCTACATGTCAAATGAAAATATTTTAGGTATATTGTGGTATATATTATTATTAAAATTCGTGTGATGTGTTTCTTTTTACCTTTTTTAGGGTGGTTATAAGAAAATTTAAAATTACATATGTGGTTTCTATTAGATTTCTACTGGATACCACTGTTTTAGCAATTTATTTTTTTAACTCTTAGAAAGAATCACTTTTAGTTTTGTGATTGCTTTGGTTCTTTCTTTTTTTTCTCAGCAGGAATATAAGAACAATGTAGTAATGAATTTATTTGCAGAAATTATTCCTCACATTTGTGAAAAAATTACTTTATAACTTATTTCAATACAGTACGTTTCAGGAGATATATCTAGCTAATAGAGATCCAGGACAAATAAATGTTTCAGCTATTTTAATTCTCCGTAATTTCAATTTTAGTACATTTGTTCTTCTGAGAAAAACATTTACATAATGCAGTTTAAATTATCATGTTAAAATAAAATGAGCATTTATTCATGCTTAATTTGTAATGTAGTTGACACATGAACACTCTAAAATAAAGAATCCTACCAATAATATTTCTCTTTGTTAATAAGTTTTTTGATTAATCTTTTTAAGATTTCTGTGAAAAATGGGGGTAATTTGTACTTAGGAATTAATGTTTATTTCATTCTCTACAAACTAAACCTCTTCGTGAATCCTATGATAAAACTGCTAACTGCTATCAAGCACTTGAAGGAAAATTTTGTGACCACAGTGCTATGTACAAGAGCATTTACCAATAAGGATCAAGAGTCAATCCATCTTGTCTCACCTTCCAGTTAGCTTCAGCCGTTGCGAGAATTTGCAGGTCATTTATTATTTCCTAGACCTTGTGACTGCCCTATACATCTCATCTGGCACAATGCTTAGGGATAAAGCCCCAAGGCAACAACGTGGCAATGTTTATCTGAACTCTATTTATAATTTTTTTCTTTTATGTAATTAATAATGTAATACAACATTTCCATCAAGTAAGTACTATTATTGTCATTTTACACAGAATAAACTAAGGCACAAAAAGTTTTAGTAAATTGTTCCATGTTTTATAGTTGTAATCTGCCAGAGTAGAATTTGGACACTTGTGGTTTGCTCTAAATTGGGCTCATAATCTTAACTATTAAGCTACAGCGATTCCTTTTTTTTTTTAGGTGTTCAGCATTCTTTATTTGGTATTATATATAAACCAACACCAAAATGCCTTTTGTCAATTAAAAGGCAACTTTTCAGATACAGGGAATTGTAATTATATTGACACACTTAAGGCCAAAAAGACAAAGTGGACATAGTTACTTTATTTTCAGCACATGCTTTTAATCAGGCTGGTGAACACCAATTGAAACACAGGGGAGTCTTGTTATGTTCTATGAGACAGTGAAGGGATTTCCCTAGTATTTAAATATATTCATAAAACCAGCTATATAAGTCTAAGTATTAAACCAATCTCCTATAGGTTGTGAGTTGACATTCACCATCTTTGTGAAAATTTGAACACTAATTCAACCTAGCCTCAAGTCCAATCGTAATTTAGAGGGGGGAAATAATGATAACACTTGCTGAACTAAAATTACTATCAAAATTCAAAAAGCTTGATCATATTCATTTAACTATAAGTCAATCTTATTTAACTCAGGACTGTCCAACAAAAATATCCTATCAGCCATTCCTGAGCTGAATTCTGGTGCATGAAATCAATTTAAATATAATACATGTAAAAAAGTCACAAGAAATTTCTATTTTGTAGTGGCCAGATATTACTCATTAGTAGCTTTCTGAGATACGTATTTCAGTTTTTGTTTATTGTTCATTTTATAGATATTTCATCTAATGATATATAAACAAAGAATCTTTTTATTTATTGGACACCATATGAGCCAAAGAAACATCAGTATTTCTTACTATACCAAAATGACCCTTGGATGTTTATATCTAATTAACAAAAACATAGGATCACCTTTATCATTCGGAGATTCTTTAGTAATATACTAACAGTGATTGTTATTTTCCAATGTATAGTGTATGTTACTTAAGTAATTTATGATTGTAATTTGAATTTATGGGCCTGCAATTTATTGGATATTATTTTTCTTTCTTCTATCACCTTTACCCCTTCTTAGCATGTTAATGTAATTAGAAGTTGTTTTATAGCTCCATCAGGATTGTTAAAATATTTAAAGCTTTAAAATATTAATCAGGAATCATTACATATTCATTTAAAAACTTCCTGGCTAACTGACATCAAGGAAAATGAAAAATGAAATACCTCCTATAAAGCCACTGAAAGAAAGTAAAACTGTCTATACAATATCTTACATAAATAAATCCCCAATGTCCTCTGGACTTTAACACATCAGACTTCTTCACCATGAATGTTACTTTGTATTTTTTTAAGTTAAAAATGTACATGGTTCTTGATTACTGAGTTTTAATTTATATTAAAATTGAAATCACTAATTAATCAACATCAACTGCTAATTTCTGATGCTTTGGAAGTTTGACTTGTCATATCAAAAATATATATGGATAAACCCTGCTATAAAAATTAATCATTTCCCCTGAGATGATGATTTGATTTAAATTCCCACTATATCAGTAGAGAAATCACATCTCTACGATTTTTTTCTTGTTACCATGCCCCTAAATTAATTACAAGTACTTTTCATTGCATGTGATAAAGGATAGTCTAAACATGTTTCCCTTCCTGAATACATTGGCTTGCCAGTTCTGAGGTTTTCATTCAAAACAACAACACTAGATGGGAAAAGAGCAAACATTTATTGAGAAGAAATTATGCTCTAGGAATTTTCAAATACATCAAGAATTCAATCCTCACAAATAATCTCATATAGCTGTAAATGGAGAAATAACGACTTGAGATTAGAACTGGCTTTCTGTGATTTTTCCATTTATCATTTTACTTTTTATAGACACAGCCTACCTTAACTAAGGCCACGGGACCTGCTGCTGGGTTGAGTGTTGTCTCAAAGAAAAGCTTAAGGTATTCTCATTCTCCTTGAGAAGAAGAACTAATATTCCTCAAGACCAAGACCAAACTCAAAATTGAGCCAGGAAGAAAGAGAGCAGGAATAGGAATTTTTGTATGATGAGTTTTTATGTCAGTCACTATAATTAATAGCCCCACATATTTTCTAATCCATCCCTATCCCTCTCTAATCCCCAACTCCTGAAACGTCTTTATTTTCTCCTCTCTGGATATTCCTTTCTATTTTGCTCTAACAGAAACCTCGCTTTCCCGTGAGGACATCGCTTTTCACATAGACGTCTCAAGGGACAACTGCTTTATTTGTTTTTCTACTGTTTTCTCAGCCTAATTTAGGTAAAATTGATATGCAATGAACTTCCCATATTTAGTATTCAACCTGATAAATGTTGGTGTATGTAAACACCCTGAAACCATCACACAGTCATGATAATGAAGGTATCCATCTCCCCCAGAAGCTTCCTCAAGCCATTTCCATTGTAATCCCTTCCTCTCTGACCTGTCTCCAGGCAACCACTGATCTATTTTCTTTCACTTGGTTGCTTTATTTTATTTTATTGTGTTCTCTGTTGCCTTCGTATCACTAGACCCAGAAGAGTCATTGCCACTTCCCGACATTGTCTCTTTCTCTTCTGAATCTATAAAAAGATGTTCCTTTCATTTGTTTTACAGTGTGTTCTCAAATATCTCATGCTTATGTCCTTACATTTTCAAATGAAGGGTGGTTGTGGGAGACCCAAAGTGTGCCAAGAGAAACACATAGCTTGCTCTTAAAGCCGTTTTCTGAGCATTTGGGGCTGCTTGCCTCCCCTCTCAGTCACAGCTGCACAAACATGGATGTAGACTGGTGAAGCATCTACTCACCATCCCGCCACCTAGCTCTCAAGCGATGAGAATAGATGGTAACCTCCCCCAAGTCTAAATTCCATTCTGCACCGTCTAGTCCTTTCTCAGGCTTGGCCCATATTTTTTTGTAGATTAAGTATTCCAAAATGCAAAGTGGCATTTTCAGTCTTCAACATTCTCTGTCCATACATTTGGGATGTATGTCACTCATGGGTCATCCATGTATTTTTTTTTTTACTTTTATAGGTTTTATCATTAGAGGAAATCCCTATCAAATTGTAAGATGTTAACTTTCACTCTTTGTTCTTAATTGATGAATTTCTGACATATTTTCTATATTCTCCTCCTTACTTTGTATTTAATAGTAGTCAGGAGAGACTGCAACAAGTCCAACAAATGTCATTTGAAACAGTACATCTTTAAAACAACATTGTATACTCTTTCAGATGCATGATCTAAATAGTGCACAATTTAATAATTTCTTACTCTGCTAAGAGCAAGGAGGATTGTGTTTGAAATGGATTGTCCTAAACTACAGGTGTTTGTTTCAAAGTGATTTTAGCCCTACATGTTTATACTACATGGAGGCACACATGTTATTTGTTGAGTTTTACCACAGGCAGTAAAAAGAATTGAGTATATTATATAAACATAAAATTTTATAAATATATATGTATATATAAGCACAATCTTTAATTTAAAATGCATCTATCAATCTTCTAATAATCACCCTTCAAACACTTTCTTGAGGATGGAGATATCTCAACTGCCTCAACTAATACACAGAATGGTCTACTTACATATTAAAACATATTCTAATTTGTAGATATTTATAAGAAAAGAAACAATGAAAGTACTCACTGTCAGTCTAAATATTACTTGCATTTCTAAAAGAGAAATTCATTTCATTACATATCCCAAGTAAAAGTTTGTATGAATGTAAAGTTTTGGATATATCTTTGTACATGAAACTAAGTGAAATTAATAAAGGAATAATAGCCTCTCTCTGTTGCTATATGTATTACCTAATTAAAGAATGAATAAAATGTCACAGCAAAGAGAGTGACATTTGCTTAACAAGGAATCATTAATATGTATGTTCCTTTTGAGCTCAGGAAAGGCTATACAGTTGAATGTGCCAGATAATCTAGCAAATATGTCAGTTCACTTTAACCCACATACCTTTTTTGAAAGGTCACACATCATTTGTATTAAGATTTTTTCGAAATATAACTGTTTGTATCTTCTAAAAAATAAGTATAAAAATGTCAAGAAATAAATCTCACAAAAAATATATTTTGTTCACTTCTTATTTCTACAGAGAGAGCTGGAGAAAGTAGTTTATAAAAAGAAGGTTTGCTTGAAGGTTTTAATTTTCGAAATCCTAATGTATTTGATTGTACTTTTATGGTCCAGATTAATTATTAAATATTAAATTCTTAGCCATTTCCTTTCATTAGGATCAGTTAATACTTCTAAAATAATCATTATGAGAAAATGTAGTCATTTGTTTTCACTATAAAACTGAAAACAAAATGACTTAAATTATTTTTTTAAATTGATGGTAACCTTAAATTTCACTTACCCAACATTCTCTGAGATCAAAAGATCACCAGACAAATCTTTTATCGAATTACGTATATATAAAGTATTTTTCAGTGATCTTACAATTCTCTTTCCCATCCTTAATAAAAAATAATGATCACCTTACCTTGCCTCTTCCTTCATCTTGGAAGCATAGAATCATCAGTTCACTCTAATTCCAAAAGGCTTCCCCTAGTGTTTGCTACTTCTATGTTTTCTTTATGATAGCACTTTGTATTTTTTCTGTTTCAGGATTCATGACATTCACCAACAAATATATTCTCTCTACTTTTTATTTTATTTTAATTTTTTTGCATTTTCTCAGAGTCTCCCTAGTCCTTGAATCAATTATCATGACTAAAAATACATGCTTTCCATGTCAGCTAAGGTCTAATTCCTTTTTTATACAATTTGTTTGTCTCCTTATTTTCACAGAGTTTAAAAATATGAACCTAATAAAATAATTTGTGAGTTTCAGGTACTATACACAACAACAATTAAAAAAATCAATATATATATATCAGAGGCAGAAATCTTCAGTGGAATTTAAAAATTCAGAGAGAAAATGTAGCTCTAATCCACATTTGCAAATATTAGGATAGATGAGTAACTAATGAGCAGAGTAACAAGAGTGCAGGCTTAGCCACTATTATTAGTGTAGCAAATCTCTTTCTTATGCATTTTTGTTGTTCATTCCTCACAACTGTCCATTGTACGAGTGTTATTGCAATTGAATGATGATTTCAATATTTTATCTGATTGCAGTCTCATTCAGAAGCCTTCTTCTGAATCTAAGTCCAAGCTGAATTCTCCATGTACACAAAGCTTGAAATACATCCCTAGCCTTACTAATTTTATCTATTTCCATTGTTCAAGAAATTTAACCAGGTTAACTAAAGAATTAAGCCTATATTATTACTAAATTATTCACTGGCACCACAGGTAAGAGTCAGAAATTTAGACATGGATCTGTCTTAACTAATACTCCCTGTATGAATCTGGAAAAATCACATTTCTCTTTTATAAATGGATAAGTTTAGGTGTAAATATCTCCAAAAGGATACTGCTTTCATGAATCCCACAGTCCTAGTAGAATAAGAAGGATGAGCATAGAGATGGCTAAAATATAATAGAAACTGTGGAAAATGCTGCAAGGGAGGCATAATTGAAGAAAGAGAAGAGTGAAGAAGATAGGGAAATCAATTTTTTTTTTTTTCTGAATAGAGCAACTACACTTTGCTGAGCAGGGAACAATATAGATACAAATTCAGCAAAGTATGCCATACGGCAAAATAAATATATTGTTTAGTAGAAGTAACAGCAATAAACTGGAATAATACATAGGATAAAAGTGTTATGAGTGAAGCAAGGAAGGGCTCATGAAAAAAAGGTATTTTAGAAAAACAGTGAAGTATGAGTACCATTTATTTTTATTTTTTTTATGAGTACCATTTAAACAGGAAACGTGAAACACAGCAAAACAAATGTGATTGTTTTTAGAGGGTTTCTATCAAGTATGCTGTTAAAATTACCCAGATCGCAGAAAAATCCTTTAAAGAAAGTAATGCAAACAAGGAAGCTATATATAAAATGAATTTTTTTTTATGTATTTGTAAACACTAATAGGTTTGGTAACCGTAATCAACCTATTAAATGGAGAAGGAAAGTAAGTTGATACTTTACATTTAATCTGGTGTAAATCATGGCCAAATTCTTCCAAGACCTTGTGTGAATAAACTAAAATTAATTGCTACTTACTCTCAATATATCCTTGTTAATTCTGTGTCAACCTCTCTTGCGGACTTCAGAGAGTGAGAAAGGGTCAGTCACAGGATCTGCCATCTGAAAGGTTATGTCTGCGTTCCTTGATAACTATTTATGTAACATAATATGAATACTATTCCTCCCAGTACCTGAACCCAGACTTCCCAAAGTTTCTGGACTCTTTCAATCTATTTCTACATGATTATTTCATCTACTAAAATAGAAATGATAATTGCTATGTAACAAAGTTGTTTTGAACAATATATGATATTTATCTTGATAATATATTTTAAAATATGCTTTTTCTTAAATATTTAAAAACTTAAGTAGAAGATTTTTGGCTTGAATTAGGAAGAGTTACCTCACCTCAGAATTATTCTCTCCATACATGTTCAAATTATAGCATGTTCTTTAATTTGGACTTAACTATTCATTGCTTTTAATAAAAGAAGATGTTATCTTCCTTTAAAATTTTATTTCAAAGTACACCTTTAAGAATCTTCTATTTATAGTGATCAGAATTTTAAATACAGAGAGGCATGGTATCATATTAGATTATAGATTATAACAAATTGTAAATTATCAGAGCATATTGGTAAATGTGTAGTTACATACCACCACAATCCCATTCTCTTCCCGCCCTTAAGCCAATTCCAACTGTTACTATGTTTCAATATATTACTGCATACTTAACCATATGAAGTACATGTTCCTTTTAAAATTGTAAATATTATGCTGTATGCACTGTTCTCCAACTAGATGTTATCAAGATCTATCTATGTTGATCTATTTCGTGTTCTTACTGTGGGATTTTATTTGGATAGTTTCATCAATTAACCTATATATGAATGAAAAATTATAATACCGTTTTTAAGTTCTCCCAATTATAATAAATAAATATGTTCAAAGGAGTAAATCATTTCATATTAGTATATAACTGCCTAGGTATAACCCATATTTTAAAGACCAAAGATATAATATATAAACATTTACTTTTGGATTATATCAATGTCAAGAAAGCATTTGAAACTGCTTTCTTTGTTTTCCAAAATATCCTTAATCATCACCAGAAATAAATGCATGGCATTTATGTACAGCACATATTGAAATTAAAACTCATATGGATGTTAAATCACCTATTTTAAAATTTATACTAAAATAATCCAATAAAATATTAATGCTTTACATTAATTTTTAACTGTTTTTATATTTTAAAAATTAACCTAGATAAAATTATCAGATTGAAAGAGTCAGGAAGAGAATGGCAGATTTATTTTTCTTCTTTAAACCCACTGCCTATGACAATAAAAGGCTTTAGAGCAAATTCATTTCCAACTTTTGCAATGCATCAACAAACCTAAAAACATTTGTTAATCATTCAGAGTAATCTCTGTTCAAATTATTCACCACTTCAATGAGTTCCTTGATTTCCTTAGTACATATTAACTATTTTCATTTCTTCTTTTTGAACAGCTGATTATTATTCTTTTCAAAGAAACAGATTTGCTTTTAAATTCTAGTAGATTATTTTTAATCTTGTTGTCTAATGGATTAATTTCAGTTTTCATCTTTATTGACATTTGCTTTATTTGTATATTGTTTACTGTTGTCTTACCTGATTTCTAATTCTAAATTCTTACATCATCCTTTTTTTAATCTCTCTGGTTTAATCACAAAAGCATCTTATTTTTCTCTTATTATGGCTTTGAGCATTTTAGGTTTGTGATTTTTTTTGTTAATGTTTAAATTATCTGTTTCATAATTAAAACTTGACATATTCTTGGGCCCAGCAAGGTTTTAGAAGTCTTGTATAAATATGGAGTTAATTACTTATATTTTTTGTTTGATTGTTCAATGGTTTTTCATGGATTACTTTTATTCAACTGAAGGTCAGATGATGTGGCCCCTGAAGTCAATTATTTTAAACATTGATTAAAGTTTACTTAGTGGTCACGTGCATGAATAATTTCTGTTATTGTTCCACGAAAAAAATTTAAAGCTTATTCTGTGATTTATTGATTTATATTCACATACACATACATATGCATTCAAGGAGGATATGAAGAATCAAGCTACCCCTTTTTCTCATTTTTGGGACTAAAATGAAATTGTTGGATAACCTTGGAGTCAGCTTATAGTTGAAAGCATAAAAGGTCATATATTTCTGCTTATACCCTGATCTATGTACCAGCATGTACCGCTCCACATCAAGGTTCAAACAAGTCAGTAAAACATTTCAGGAACCTAAGCATGTATTGTGAAGTGGGAACTGGAAAACTCTCCTCTTAAGTCTGGACATGTTTCTGAGCACAAAACTGGCATTTTCTTTTCATCGTATATTAAATTAAAGAATATATCTTCTGAACCTGTGCTGTTGGAAAAATTTGTTGTATTGAACTGAGAGATGATTTATCAAATGATTTACCATTTATCTGGTGCAGGTAATTCAGACCCTCTTAATGCAATTCTATGTCTGGTACTACTGTTACCACCTACATTTCTAGGACTGCAAATAAATCTGCCACTGTAACTATTACTGTATGCACACATTTCCACACTTAATATTTTTTGTCTATAATTGACTTATATCTTTGTCTCTCTTTTTATATTGAACTTTTTTATTTCTTTTAATAAATTGTATTTCGCTTTATACCTCAATCAGAGAAACTTTGTCTTTTCAATAGTTAAGTTGGTCCTTTGAATTATTGCTACTACTTTTATGTATAATACAATACAATATATAATATAATATAATATGACATGACATGACATGACATAATATAATATAATAATGGCAGTAAACCCCTGCCATAATGTGTTAGAAATAATGAAATGAATAAATTAATAAAAACATTTGCCATTTCTCAAATGTGTGTGCACATATATGTAAATTCTAGAGGCCATGCATTTTTATTATACTTGGTTTTTGCTTTCTACACATGAGAGAAAGGTAAGTAATATGATTCTTTAGTACAAGTACCAAGGCTCTAGTGTTATTAAAACCTGTAGACAAGTTTTTGCCCATTTTTTAATTGGGTTGCTCATCTTTTTATCATTGAGTTGTATGATCTTTTTATATAACATGGATATCAAACCCTTATCAGATAAATAGTTTCCAAATATTTTCTCCCATTGAGTAGACTGTCTTTCTACTTTCTTGTCAAAGTCTTTTGAAGAACAAAAGTGTTTAATTTTGAGGAGGTCCCATTTATCTATTTTTCTTGTGTTGCTCATGCTTTGGGTGTAAGGTTTAGGAAACTACTGCCTACCACAAGATCTTGAAGATGTTTTCCTACATTTTCTTCTTGGAGTTTTATGGTTGTTGTTTTTATATTTAAGCCCTTGATCCATTTTGAATTAATTTTTGTGTAAGGTGTGAGATTAGGGGTCCTCTTTATTTCTTTTGGCTATTGAAATCCAGTTCTCCCAGCACCATTTTTTGAATACACGGTTCTGGTTTAGCTGGGTGGGCTTCACAGCCTTGTCAAAATTCTTTTGACTATATATGTGATTGTCTATTTCTGAGTTCTCAATTCAGATCTATCTTTATGCCAATATCATGCTGCTTTTGCAAATGTTGCTATGTAATATGATTTAAAGATAGGAAGCGAAGTTTTCCAACTTCATTCTTCTTTTTAAAGATATTTTTGGCTCTTCAAGGCCCCTTACCCTTCCAAATAAATTTGATAATTAGCTTTTCCATTTCTGGAAAAAAGGCTGCTGGGATTTTGATTGGGATTGCGTTGAATCATTAAATCAGTTTGGATAGAAATGACATCTTAACAATATTTAGTCCATGAACACGGAATGTCCTTCTATTTATTTAGTCTTCTTTGGTTACTTTTAGCAATGTTTTGTAGTTTTCTGAATACAGGTCCTTTATGTCCTTGGTAAAGCTTATTCCTAAATATTGTTTCTTTTGGTTGCTATTATAAATAAAACTTTTTCTGACTTCCTCTTCAGATTCCTCATCAACAGTGTATAGAAATGCTACTGATTTTTGCATAAAAATCTTGTATCCTTCCACTTGGCTGAATTTGTCTATTAGTTCTAATAGTTTTGTTGTGGATTTTTCAAGATTTTCTAGATATACGATCATATCATTAGCAAATTGTGTAAGTTTTACTTCTTCCTTTCTTATTTGGGTACCTTTTATTTCTTTTTCTTGCCTGATTGCTTTAGCTAGAATTTCTAGCACAGTATTGAATAACAATGATGAGAGTGGGCATCCTAGTTTTGTTTCCAATCTCTATGGGAAAGCTTTCAATGCTTCAGCATTGAGTACAATGTTGGCTGTGGATTTTTCATATATGCTCTTCACCAAGTTGAGAAAGCTTCCTTCTATTCTGATCTTTGGAGTGTTTTTCAAAGGTGAAATATAAATGGCTAAAAAACACACAAAAAATGCTCAATGTCAGCAGCTATTAGGGAAATATAGATCAAAACTGCAATAAAATATCATTTCATACCTTATAGAATGGCCATTATTTTAAAAAATGGAAAACTACAAGTGTTGGGGAGGATGTGGAGAAATAGGAACTCTCCTTCACTGTTGGTGGGAAAATGGAGTGGTGCATCCTTTACAGAAGACTGTTTGGCAGGACCTCAAGAAACTGAATATAGAATTGCCATGTGATCCAGCAATCCTGTTACTAGGAATATTTTCAGAAGATCTGAAAGCAAGGACACTAACTGACATTTTCACACTCATGTTCATAGCAGCATTATTCAAAATTGCTAAAATATGGAACCAGTCCAAGTGTCCATCAACCAATGAACGGATAAACAATATGTGGTATATACAAACAATGGAATATTATTGAGCTGTAAGAAGAAATGAAATCATGATGCATTTGACAATATGGATGAAACTTGAGGACATTATGTTGAGTGAAATAAGCCAGAAACAAAAGGACAAATATTGTATGGTTTCACTAATATGAACTAAATATGATGAGTAAACTACAGAGGTAAACTCTAGAGTATAGGTTGCTAGGAGCTATATTATGGATTGAGAATGGGAGCTAATGCTTAATACATGTAGAAATTTTAATAAGGTTTATTTTTAAAGTGTGGAAATGAATAGAGTTGATGGTAACACATTATAGTGAGTGTAACTAACACTGTTGATTTATAAATGTAACTGTGACTGAAAGATGTAGTCTATGGACATGAATATCAATTGAAAGGGAGCTAGAGGATAATCTAGGGAATATAACATTTTGATTTTGGTGGCAGATGAAGATTGTGATTAATAGTATAAATATAAACATGTTTTTTTTTTAGAAAATGTTAAGAATATGGTGATACATGGGGAAATTACAACTTATGTAACTTACAGATGATGGTTCACAGTAACATTGCAATATTTTTGCACCAATGACAAAGATATTGTATCAATTTTAAAACACAACAATAGGGTGGTATAGGAGGTATGGGATTTTTTTCCTTTTGGAGTAATGAAAACCTTTTAAAATTGCCCGAAATAATGACAGCACAACTCTGTGATGAAAATGAGAGCCACCAAGTGTATATTTTGAAGGGATTTTACAAGACGTGGGACTGTATAACACAGCTAATTGTGTGGTAGAAGATGGACTGTGGTTAACAGAACAAATATGAGAACCTTCCCTCATAAACTATAACAAATATATTATACTAATATAGAGGGTTAATAATCAGGTAGGTTGGGGGAAAAACACAACAAATTAAGATACAGATTATAGTCAATAGTAATATTTTTTATAACAAATCAATTTTATTAATACATGTTAATAAACATACAATTCATCCAGAGTTTACAATCAATGGTATTTGTATAGTCACATAGTTGCACCTTCATCACTTCTATCATTATTAGAGCATTTTCATTATTTCAATAATAATAATAAACATCCAACAGACAAACAAACAAACAAGAAAATTCCTCACCTCTCAATCCCTCTGTGCTTCCCCCACTGTACATAGCTGCTGTTTCTGGCTATTCTATCCAAAGTGTATAATCAATGGCTTTTAGTATAATCACAATGTTGTATATTCATCATCTCAAAATTTTTAAAACAACTTCATTACTCCAAAAAGAAAGATTCCATACCACTTAGCATTCCTTCCTCACACCTGCATAACCACTAATCTTCTTTCATCTCTATAAATTGATTTATATTTATATTTTATATAAACGGAATCATACAATATGTAGTACTCTCTGTCTGGTCTCCTTCAATTAGTATAATGTTTTTGGTTGTTTTTTTTTTCTGATATTAACATTTCGTACTATTGACTTACAATTGTTCAGCTTCAAAGAAAAATGATCTTGCATATGCAATTTAATCCATATTCATATTTTATATAATATATTTATATTTCACATAATATATTTAGTTCATAATAGGGCAATAATACAGTATTTGTCCTCTGTGTCCGGCTTACTTCACTCAACATAATGTCTTCCAGGTTCATCGATGTTGTCATGTTTCATGACTTCATTTCTTCTTACCACTGCACAATATTCCATCGTGTGTATACTCCACAGTTTGTTTAGCTATTCCTCAGTTGATGGTCTTCTGGGTTGTTTCCAACTTTTGGATATCGTGAATAATGCCGCTATAAACATTGTTGTGCAGATATCTATTTGTGTCACTGCACTCAGTCTTCTGGTATTTCCAGAGTCCATGGCAAGTCAATATTCAACTTCCTTAGGAACTGCCAAACAGTCCTCCACAGTAGCTGTACTATTCTACATTCCCACCAACAGTGAATAAGCATTCTTATTTCTCCACATCCTCTCCGACATTTATAGTTTTTTGACTTTTTAATAGCGGCCACTTTAATAGTTGTGAAATGGTATCTCATTGTGATTTTGATTTGCATTTCCCTAATCACTAGTGATGTTGAACATTTTTTCATGTGTTTCTTCACCATTTGCATTTCTTCTTTGGACAGTTGTCTTTTCAAGTCTTTTGCCCATGTTTTAAGCAGATACTTTGTCTTTTTATTGTTGAGTTGTATGATCTCCTTATATATCATGGATATTAAACCCGTATCATATATGTGATTGCCAAATATTTTCTCCCATTGAGTTGGCTGTCTTTTTACCCTTTTGGCAGAGTTGTTTGAGTTGCAAAAATGTTTAATTTTGAGGAGGTCCCATTTATCTATTTTTTTCTTTTGTTGCTCGTGCTTTGGGCGTAAAGTTTAAGAAACTAACGCCTACTACAAGATCTTGAAGATATTTTCCTACATTTACTTTTAGGAGTTTTATGGTTGTTGTTTTTCTATTTAAGTCCTTGATCCATTTTGAGTTAATTTTTGTATAAGGTGTGAGATAGGGGTCTTCTTTCTTTCTTTTGGTATGGCTATCCAGTTCTCCCAGCACCATTTGTTGAATAGACTGTTCTGGCTCTGCTGGGTGGGCTTAAAAGCCTTGTCAAAAGTTGCTTGACTGTAGATGTGAGGGCCAATTTCTGAGTTCTCAATTCAGTTCCATTGGTCAATCTGTCTGTCTTTATGCCAGTACCATGCTCTTTTTACCAATATATCTAAGGAATATACTTGAAAGTGAGGAAGTGAGACTCCTCAACTTCTTTCTTCTTTTTAAAGATATTTTTTGCTATTCAGGGCCCCTTACCCCTTAAAATAAATTTGATTATTGGCTTTTCAATTTCTGCAAAAAGGGCTGTGAGATTTTTATTGGGATTGCATTGAATCTGTAAATTAGTTTGGATAGAAATGACATCTTAATAATATTTAGTCTTCCAATCATGAAGATAGAATGTCCTTCCATTTATTTAAGTCTTCTTCATTTTCTTTTAGCAATGTTTTGTAGTTTTCTGAATACAGGTCTTTTATGTCCTTGGTGAAGTTTATTCCTAAATATTTGATTGTTTTAGTTGCTATTATAAATAGAATTTTTTTTCTCATTTCCTCCTTAGATTGCACATCAGTAGTGTATAGAAATGTTATTGATTTTTGCATATTAAGCTTGTATCCTGCCACTTTGCTGAACTTTAATTAATTCTAGTATAGTAACTTTGTTGTGGATTTTTCATGATTTTCTAGATTTAGGATCATGTGAAAGGTTTAATCCTTTCTTTCATATTTGGTTGCCTTTTATTTCTTTGTCTAGTATAATTGCTCTAGCTAAGACTTCTAGCCCAATATCGAATAATAATGGGGACAGTGGGCATTCTTGTCTTGTTCCTGATCTTAGTGGGAAAGATTTCAATCTTTCACCATTGAGTACAATGCTAGCTGTAGATTTTTCATACATGCACTTCACCATATTAAGAAATTTTCCTTCTATTCCTATCTTTTGGAGTGTTTTTTACCAAGAAAGGGTGCTGTGTTTTGTCAAATGCCTTTTCTGCACCAATTGAGAGATCCATGTGATTTTTCTTCTTCAATTCATTAACGCAGTTTATTACACTAATTAATTTTCTTGTGTTGAACCACCCTTGAATACCTGGGATAAAGTCCACTTGATAGTGGTGTATAATTCTCCTAATGTGCTTTTGGATTCCTTTGCAAATACTTTGTTGATATCTATATATCTATATTTATTAGAGATATTGGTCAGTAATATTCTTTTTTTGTATGATCTTTATCTAGTTTTGGTATTAGGGTGATGTTGGCTTCATAGAATGAGTTTGGTAGCATTCTTTCCTCTTCAAATTTTTTTAAAGAACTTGAGCAAGATGGGTATTAGGTTGTCTTTGAATGATTGGTAGAATTCACTTGTAAAGCCATCTGGTCCTTGGCTTTTCATTTTTGGGAGGTTTTTGATGACTGTTTCAATTCTCATCACTTGTGATTGGTTTGTTGAGGTCTTCTATTTCTTCTAAAGTCAGTGTAGGTTGTTGTAGCAGTTTGGCAGTTTGATATAGTTATGAATTCCAAAAATGGATACTAGATTATGCTTGTAATCTGGGCATGATTAAGTTATGATTAGGGCATTGACTGGGCCATGTCAGTAGGGCCTTGAGCCCCACCCCTTGGTGGGTGGGGTCTCAAACATAAAAGACATAGCAAAGGACAGAGCTGTAGTAGTTCTGATGTTGGAGTCTTGAGCTGGAGCCCCGGGAAGGAGAGAAGGCCCCAGGAAAAGAGACAAGCCATTCACCTGACGGTTCACAGCTGGCCTTGTGGAGAGAGGCAAAGCCTAGAGAGCCTCATCATCTACAGCTGACCTTGTGGAGGAAGCAAAGGGGCTGAGCCCAGAGAGAAACAGAGCCCCGGGAAGAGAGGAACCCAAGAAGCCTGAACCCTGGCAAATGTCAGCAGCTGTCTTGCTCCAACAAGTGGCAACAGACTTTGGTGAAGGAAGAAACTTAGGTTTTATGGCCTGATAACTGTAAGCTTCTACCCCAAATAAATACCCTTTATAAAGACCAACCGATTATTGGTATTTTGCATCAGCACCCCTTTGGCTGACTAATACAGTGATTTATGTGTTTCCAGGAATTTGTCCATCTCGTCTACATTTTCTAGTTTTTTGGCATACAGTTGTTCCTGGTAACCGCTTATGAACTCTTTTATTTCTATAGGGTCAGTGGTAATGTTCCGCCTCTCATTTCTGATTTTATTTATGAGTCTTCTCTCTCTTTTTCTTTGTTAGCCTAGCTAAGGGTTTGTTGATTTTGTTGATCTTCACAAAGAACTAACTTTTGGTTTTGTTGATTCTCTCTATTCATTTTTTGTTCTCTATATCATTTATTTCTGCTCTAGTCTTTACTAATTCTTACCTTCAGTTTGGTTTGGGATTAGTTTGCTGTTCTTTTTCTAGTTATTCCAGGTGTGCAGTTAGATCATCAATTTTAGCTCTTTCTTCTTTTTTAATGTAAGTATTGAGGGCTATAAATTTCCCTCTTAGCACTGCTTTTGCCATGTCACATAGGTTTTGATATGTTGTGTTCTCATTTTCATTCATCTGAAGATATTTGCTGAATTCTCTTGCAATTTCTTCTTTGACACACTGGTTGTTTAAGAGTGTGTTTTTAATCTCCTTATATTTATGATTTTTCCCTCTTTCTGTCCATTGTTGATTACCGGCTTCTTTCTGTTATGTTTAGAGAAAGTGTTGTGTATAATTTCAGTTATTTTAAATTTATTGAGACTTGTCTTGTGACCCAACATATGGTCTATCTTGGAGAAGGATCCATGAGCACTTGAAAAGAAAGTATATCCTGCTGTTTTGTGGTGCAATGCTCTATAGATGCCTTTTAGGTCTAGCTCATTTATCATATTATTCAAGTTCTGTGTTTCTTTACTTATCTTCTGTCCAGATGTTCTATCCAGTACTGAGAATGGTGTATTGAAGTCTCAAACTACTATTGGAGAGACATCTATTTCTCCCTTCAGCTTTGCCAGTGTGTGCCTCATGTATCTTGGGCACTCAGTTTAGGTGCATAAATATTTAGTAGAGTTATTTCTTCTTCATGAATTGTCCCTTTTATTAATATACAATGACCTTCTTCATCCCTTAAAACAGTTTTGCATTTGAAATCTATTTTATCCAATATTAGTATCGCTACTCCAGCTCTTTTTGGTTATTATTTGCATGGAATATCTTTTTCCAACCCTTCACTTTTAACCTGATTGTGTCCTTACATCTGAGATCAGTTTCTTGTAGACAACATATAGATGGATCCTATTTTTTAATCCATTCTATCAGTCTGTGTCTTTTGATTGGAGAGTTCAAGTCATTAACATTCAATGTTATGACTGTAAAGGCATTATTTACATCATCCATTTTGACCTTTGGCTTTCTGTTGTCATATCATACTACAGTTTATCTTTTTACCCTTTCTAATATTCTTCATTTGTACACTGTTCTCCATGTCTCTTGCCCTTGATTTTCCCTTTCAGGCTGCAGCACTCCCTTTAGTATACCTTGTAATTCTGGTCTTTTGGTAACGTATTCTATCAGTTTGTGTTTGTCTGTGAAGACTTTGAACTCTTCTTGATTTTTGAAGGACAGCTTTGCCAGATACAGAATTTTTGCTGATGTCTAGACATCTGATATGTTGGTGAATTTACTCTGATAGCCAATTTCTCTCTCTTGCCTGTGGTTATGATTTTTCACAGCTCTTTGATATTTGGTTCAACTCATCCTACATCTTTAAAATTGCCCAGCTTAAGTTACCAAAATCGTGACAGGGACTCACGCATGGATCACAGACTTTCTCCCAGGGGTTGGGTAAAAGACAGCTGTAAAAGCAGTTTCTGTCCATGTATTTTCCAGACTAGTCAGCAGATGGTGCTCATTGGTGCACCTTTCTGCGGAGGCATATCTCTCTTGGTTTTCCTTTGTTTTCGTCTGACCAGAGCCGAAATTCAAAGTGGGCTCTGCTGGCCGAATTCACTGAAGCAAAGCCCCCCAACTCCCCGTCCCTTTTCCCTTGTAACAGCTGGCAGGGAGGAAGACTTCTGCTCCCCTTTCAGTCAGCTGAAATGTGCAGAGGATTCCCGTCCCCCTTCCCCCCCCCCCCAATATCTCAAGTTTTGGGAGGGGAGCCATTTCTAGTAGCTGGGAGGTTTAGTAACTCACAGTTTGGTTTTTTTGGCTTCTTCATCTCTGTGTCCCTCAACCAGGTGTTGTGAAGCAGTGTCCTGGTCTGTTGACCCTGAAAGCAGGTCCCTGAGGCAGCCTTTGGCTGTTTCTCTGGTATTTTTGTGAGAGCTGCACCTTTTCTACCTAATAATTCATCACGTTCCCACAATTCCCCCAATAGTAGTATTTTGATTATGTGTTTTTATACTTTGCAAATGTTTCACAACAGTGCAAGGTGTTGGTGTTGGGGTGATGTATGGGAGCACTGTGTGATGATATGCATGTTAATTTTGTAAGTTCACAACTTTCACTATACAATTAATTATTGTATCTTCATGCATAGTTTAATAGTTTTTTAAATAACAAAAAACAACCTGTTGACAAAAGTAGCTTCACTTAGTGTTGTCTTTCTCCTGGATTTTGTTCTCTTCTTTAGTCACCCTACACTCTCCACACACCTTGAGACATATACACATCTACCCATTGTCTTGATTTTGAAACAGGAATATTGACATCAATGTAAAGGCTTTTACTGAATAATAAGCATTAATTTGTGAAATATAAACTTACCCATCTTCTCGTGCTCTGTACTATACAACTTTATAGTCCCCCAGCCTATA